>JAWRYS010001967.1:0-123084 GCA_034769895.1 Magicicada septendecula | reverse complement strand
CCATTACCCGTTTTAATTCGGAATGTGCAAAGCACGGTTGTCAGAAAACACGGTTAATCCACTGATCCTTCCATGTGTCGTTGTGGCTCCTGGAAATTGTAACGATCAGCATAATTGCGTCCACTATAGGATCGGAACTCATCAACATGTGTACACATATCCACCGCATACTTGCGTGCATAATTTACACGTACTGGACGAACGGGTAGTAATTTTGAACAAAAATATTTGTGAGGATGAGAACAAATAGGTACCGGTATTGTAAATAATGAAAAGAGACGTAAACTGATAAAATATACTTTATTTCGATTTATGTGATGTGTAAATTTGTTAAAATTAACGTGTGCAGGAAAAATATTACGTATGCAAGAAAAGAATATTCTAAAAACACGTGTACAGAGAAAACGAAACTTAAAAATCACAAAAACACTACGAGCTTTTCCATTAAATTAAAACGGTAATAATTTTTCAATGCCGCAATTACACCCTGGTTCAAGGACTCACAAAAACTAAAGAAAATTGAATTAAAAACAGCTTTTATTTCATCATCATCCAATAAATAATAGATCTGATTATAATGGGTGGAGAAGGACGTTATCAATTAATAAAACTGCCTTATTCAGTAAACCGAATGACAACTGTTTAAAACCATGATTTTAAAATGTGTCTGTCCATATGAACCACCTTTTTTGATGATGATAATAATGAACCACCAAAAGACTTGTGTCAATTTCGTCAAACATAGCTGCTTTTTTGCTTTCTCTAAAACTTGCAGTTTTAATTTATGCGTACCGGCAGCGATAGTAGCGCTTTAAGTAGTCTTTCTCTCTTTGCTGATTTTGTGTCAAACAACGCTTGACACAAAGTGTTTTACGACATATGATGATGATTGAGAATGTATTTAAATTATTAAAGTAGATATTACATTGGCAAAATTTCAGTTACTGGTTAAAAACATTTAACTGTGAAAATACATCTATTCTAAACGAAATAATTCGTGCAAAAGGCCGTATTTCACTTTGTATGGCTCATTACCATCTCGATCTGAATCCTACAGACCTCGTCTGGGGAGATATTAAAGGAGAACTTGCACGTAATTGTAGTGAATTATCTTTAGACAAAAAGCAGAATGGTTGTGAAAAATATTTGTAAATTGTACAATAGAAAAGTTGAAAAAGTATTATGCCATACAAAAAAATTGAAGAACTGTAGTGGATTACGGACGATTTTATAGACGAAGAAATGGACAAAATAATTATTTTTATGAGAGAAATTCACATCCAAGTACAAATAAATATTCAGATGACGAATAGGCAAGAAAAATGAATACCATAAATATTTATCAATTATTTTCTTATTATTAATAATTATAAATAATTCAAGTTAGTTTATCATTTAAAATGTTTAATGAACATTAATTTTTGCTACTGTGATAGGCACCTCGATTTACACAGGTGGTTGCTTTATGAATTGTTTTTAAAGTATGCCTTACATAAATTTTAGGGTTGGGTTCTATTAATATTATTTTTAAATTGTGTACAAAAAAAAGGATTTTTAGAATTTGTTAATATATTTTATAGGAACGTGCATAATTATATTATGATTTGTTACTTCCATAGTCTGTTACAAATTAATAGTACATGTAAGTTACCGCATACTAGGAACGAGTTATTGTCGGTATACAAATATCATGAGTAAAATACTGCAGTAAACAGTGTGACTGATGACAATGGAGGGGGTAACGTTCCCCCTTCGTTGTGACGCGATTGTGGCGGCAATCCCTACTCCAACTATTTTTTGTTTGCGGTCGAGCTATAGCACCTTGTTTTTCGTCATATTTTCACTACTACTCACCTTCTGATTCTCTATTTGGATCAACTGCTCATCCAACTTTTTAATTACTTTATCACATTGTTTAACAAGATTTTCATTACAGTTTTTAATTTCGTTTTTTATTTCATCAAACTTTACATTAAAATCACTTTTAATTTCATTTTTAGTTTGAATATTTTGTGTTTTAATTTCATTTTTTATTTCACTTTTGAAGTTATTAAAATTTTCATTTTGTTCATCAAACTTCTCGTCTAACTTTAACAGTAATTGCATCATTGCACTAATCTCATCTGTTTTATTTTCATCCCGAGTTGAGATGGGTGTTAATGGAATTGGATTTAATTCAGTGACTCTGGTTTCACTGATCTGACTAATTGGGTTCAATTGAACATCCATCTCACTCGTAACTGTTTCGTCAGCTATGCTGACTTTTGCATTATTATCTTCATGTATCATATTATATTCAGTATTCATTTTGCTTATTTATAATACACGCATGCATATAATCTTATAACATAACCTCGTAGAAGATAGGTTATGTTAAAATTATATCTATTATTTCAGATAACTGTCCGCTACTTTCCGTAGGCTTACCCACATAAAATAAAATTATGAGTAGTGTCCCTGTTCGGGCGCCAATGTTATACTATTTTATTACTGCCCAATAAATCTTATATGTAATATCAATAATTTTATTCAACTTTTGATCCAGGCGCCATCTCGTGATATGATACAAGAATATTTACTTACTTTAGGTCCAGAATTCGTTTAAGCGAACCAGAAGATAGCGGAATGTGTTATTTGAAATAATAACTCTTGCTTGAAATGTTTACCAAATGACATTACCTTTTAATAACATCTTACTACAAAACATGTGACTCTATCGTGCGAAATAGGTACTTTAGAAATAGGTCTTTGCTTCTAGACACCCTTAGGTGTTACGTCATGAGACGCAGTTACATTATTTAAGTCAAAATTTCCCTTAAACCTTTCAATAGGCCCTCCAAAATAACATTCAATTATATTTTTTTATGTTTTAATAACATATTACTACAAAAACATGCGACTACCGTGGGAAAACAAGCACGCTATTATATGCCTTTTGGCGTTGCGTCATGAGACGCAGTTCTACTGTATAAGTTTAAAAATTTCCCTTAAACATTTCATAAACCCTCCAAAATAACATATTCAATTATATTTTTTATGATATCATAATTATAAATGATTTCACAACCCAGCACTTGTTATTTTGTTATACATTCTCTCATTCACTCACGCTCGTATTCTTAGTACAATTTCTTTTTTAATTTTCCCCAAATTGAGCTCATTTTATTATTAGTGAATGAAATATTGAAATATCAAAATATTAAAAATTTTGTATCGACCACATTTTGTCACTTAGCTGTAATTTAGTCCTCCGGACGTCTCGTCGCTAAACTCGCACTCTAGGTGTTAAAACTTTCACGAAACTTTATGTTTACATTTTACTGTTATTTATTTTATATAAATACTTCACTGTTTTACATTGTACAACAACACTTAGTTGTGTAAATTTTAGATCGAATTAGTGTTTGGAGAAATACCGGCCGGTACGCTATGCTTCTGAGTCAAGCCTGAGGCGTCTTTGTTTGTTACGCAGCAATTCCGAGGTGGGGGACAAACTGCGTCGTCATTCCGTTGTGTAACTACACTCCAGTTGTAATACGCATTGCTTATAGGCACAGAAAATGCGTAGTGGCATAATACCTTGGCTGATGAAATCATGTGCGCAGCTTGTGACACATTTGTATGACAACTGTTTTTGCTGTTTCTGGACGTCTACGCTCGACCTTGACGCAATCCTTGTTCACTCCATATTGCGCAGTTGCAACCTCTCAATACAACTTTACCAATTTTTTTTATATGGGACTTTAAAATAAAATACACTTTATATCGATTATTCCCCAAAATATAATAGGGTCAGAATTGTACTGTTACAATTGTATGCATCTTTGTTAAAGCAGAGGTTCCCCAAAGGTTGTACACTGTTTGAATTGAATCTGGTTGGAATTATTAGAATTCTTTATCACCCCATTCTGTACCGTTACAATCTGAAAGTAATTAGTTTTGTGGAAGCTATGAGTCATGATGTATACATGCTATCTGTTCCATTACAACTGTTATACTGACAGATTTCCCTATTTAAACAATATCAGCTACTCACGATTGCTCTATTTTTTCCATATATTGGATGCACGTGGCTAACAATAAGATATGTGGTCAAGTGCATCTGATATGATAACTGCATTGTATTATGCACGTTTTCCTTGTATGAAAGCTGTATGTGAGAGAGGAGAGTAAAAATAATTCAGTTTCTCTAATTTTCTCCTGCTTAAGAGATTCGACCAGCAATTTCAGAGGTCCCTAAAAATGTTAGGTAAAGAGAGCTCTGGATTAAATATAAAATACAACTCAGAGATATATCTGAAAGGACACTAAAAAAGTAATCACAAAATAAAACTCTGATAATCACTTTAAAAAATGCTAGGTAAATAGAGCTCCTCTCAAAATTTATTGAGTATTCTTTTGCATACTGTTGTCAACGTTTCTTCCATAATTTTCTTTGATATTCTGTTGGCTTCTAAATTGCACTAAGATCCCCATATTAACATCTACTTGTATTATATACATATATGGTATGTTTAGTATATTACAAGTTGGCTTTCGTCGCTGTTTCAATTGATCTGCTGCTTTCCAGGTCCTATCAGCTGTGTGATTATACTCCACACTTGACAAGAAGATTGTGAATGAGTCTCACAACCTTGGTGGAGTATAGCAGTATTTTGAAAGCGACTTGGCAGTTTTACTAAATACCAAAGTGGTTACACAATTTCTCCAGTGTTTAATTATTCCACTGTTAAAAACAACTATGCATATGGTTATCACAATATGTCCTATATACTGTACACGTTGCTAGTAGTTACTTATAAACCTTATCATGAAATGTTTAAACTATGCTACTGGAAAGATTCAATAACAATGGGAAATTTTGGCTTAGACATGATTATCAAGTTATTACTGAACCTGTAGTCAATATACTGTACATATTGCTAGCAGTTATTTATAAATCTTACCATGAAATGTTTAAACCTATACTACTGGAAAGACTCAATAACAATGGCAAATTTTGGCTTAGACACCATTATCAAGTTATTACCGAACCTATAGTCAATATTGACCCTTTTCTAGTGATATATCAATAGCCTTTCCTCGTAAGTGTTACAGAGGTTGTTTTATAAATAATGGAAATGTAATATTATGACTGTGTTTGTTAAAACTGATTATGTTCTACTCTTAACTTTTTTTTTAGGAAAGCTTGTTGGAGAAAGAGAATATGAATGCAGTTGAAATGGAGCAGAATGTGAACTCAGCGCCAAATGTAAATTGGAATCACCGGGGTATGGCTACAGCAGCATTTAGCAGTAATACTGTAGCTCCATTTGCTAATAATAATAATAATAGTAATAATACATCGTTTTTTGGAACAGCATCTAATAACGCATTCCCTGCAGTAGGACACCCAGTATCTGCATTTGGGATACCACAACAAACTAGTCCCTTTGGAGTAGTAAATCCTCCTGTAAATGAATCATTCAGATTTAATTTTAGCCCTACTACTAATCCTGAGTCACAGACATCAGTGTTTCCACAGAATCAATTTAACATGCAAGATAAAGTGGTAAATACCATTCCTGCTGCTAACAACAGTGCAAGATCAGATCTACAGGAAACTACAGTTTTTTCTAAACCGTCTGAATTATCAGAGAGTGATATAAAAGCATTCGAATCGAACATATTTACATTTGGCAACATCCCATTAAAACCCCCAACAAAAGAGTTATGTAGAATATAGTCAGTTTTCTAGTTGAACCAGCAAAAAGTGCATTTACATTTAAATGTTAAGTAAAATGTATATACATGTAATAGTATTTGTTTTTGTATTCAAGTCTGAAAAATCAAAAATTTCTACTTTTGTCCTAATATTTCTCTAATTGAAGAATAACAGATAAAATTATTTTACTATTTATATGATGTAATTCTCTTTTAGTATATAAGCAGTACAGCCTTGTCTTCATAAAGACAGACAATTGTATCAGAATAATTTCAACCCTACTGGTCATTCATTGTTAGTGACAGTGCTTTGTAGAGGTTTGTAGAAAACAAGATTCTTGAATGTGTCTCATTCAGTTAGTTAATGGAGAGTATTGATTGTAGTATGTTGAGGCTCTCAGATAATATATTTATTTAATTTAATGCTAGTAAATAATTTTTGCCTTAATTCTCATGTTTATTAAAATGTAGGCACTAACACATTACAGTAGAAGAGTTGGGTTACAAAATGGAGCTAATGGTCAGGCAAATTGAAATGTGTGGTAGTACTACATAAACAGTGTAATGCATATTATATTATAAATTACATATTATAATCATCTGTAAGTGGGTCCAATTACAATAATAGTATTTAAACTGTAATTATGTCAGCCAACAGCAGAATAAGCGCAGTTGTTAACTGTGGTTAAGAAGTGTATCCTTTTAAAGATGTCTGTAATTGGTTCAGAATTGACACTAACCTGGTGACTTTCTGTGATACATGCAGGCATCTGACTTTGAGTTAAAAGATGCACATGTTTAATAAAATGCGTTGTTAACACTTTCAGCCCTAAACTGAGTAAAAATATACCGACAGCATGCAGAGAGAAAGTGACTGAAATATTTTTTGAGTGGGCAGATAGTGCACGTGGTGGGGGATGGACATCTTGTGGTGGCGAACGCGGCACTGGAGACCAAGTGTCAGCCGGTATAAGGTGTCCAGCTGACAGCCTCTTAGGAGAGTGGATGAGCGGGTAGAGGTACAGGACATTCTCTTGTCCTGGAATGGGAAACTCTTCCTAAAGGTGGATGAACCAGTAGGTCAACAGCACAGAATGGTGTACATTGGCAGGGGGTTGTACTCCTAGTATGGAGGCGGAAGTGCATCAAGTAGGCCTACGGCTGCACAGATGGGCTGAGTTAGATAGCCTACTGTGACCTGGCAGAGACCGCTTGTTAACCAAGGTGAAGGCAAGTATCTAAGGGAAGAATAGCCCAAAATCAAAGTTGGGGCTTCAGGTTGGGGATTGAGCTTAGGGTTGACGGCTCTATCCCGGAAGATGTTATTGTTACAAAATGAACAGAATAAAGTAGAGGAGAATGGTGAAATCTTCTGAAGAAGGCCAGGGCTCACAAAGGGCTGTCAAGACAATGATGATGATTATGAGATATTCATTGTTAGGCTTTTCAGACTTTTTTTTAATTCATTTTGAATCACCCAGTACAATTTAACTCTGTTGGTTTTATTTGAAATTACAAAGCTACGTGGGACAGAATGCATATGAGGCAGTATATATTCGTAATTTCATTTGTAAGTTATGTTTACAGTGTTTGGTGTCAATTTGTAAAAAATATGTTTTAACATTGAAAATGTTTATGAGGACGTTTCGCACATTTGCGGCCGATCGCTGGTGTGTGATCGAAAATGGGGACCAGTGAGTTTCCATAGAAACTGTATAAAAACCCACTTATTTATACTTTTATTTTAATTGTTCGTTACTTACCGATATTCCTAAGGGTCCCCAGAGTTCTTTTATAAGCAAGGTCAGAAACAGTGTGAGGTTACGAAATAAGTATTAATACACATTTTGAATGAAGTGAATTAATATTTTAATTTTGTAAAATCAATTAAATTTCAACAAATTTCTACCATGCTTTTGCATCCAACATAACTTCTTAATGGTTTCTTCTTTTGTTTGCTTCGCTACATGAGTACTACTTGTAATTACTTATGCTACCGTCTTACCTTAATTAGATCACATAAACACAAACACAAACAGCCCAGCCTGCAATTTACACACTCACAGACACACAGAAAATTATAAAGCCCTTAACATTTTTGAAAGAAAACCCATCCCTGCCGGCATGTGGAGATCGCTCGAGCACTACGTTTCATTTTGTGATTTTTAATTGATGTGTCCGAAATTAATTTATTGATGTTTCTGATTGATTGTAGTTTTCGCTGCACTACTACGTGTTCATCGTTGACCGAAACTCACTTTTGACGGATAATTATAACAAATTTTAGAAGAGCCCACTGGGCTTGGTACCTGCAGGTACGGTAGCTAGGCCAAACTGCGCAGAATGGCAAGGCGTTCGCCGCTAACTCGATTTTGTCGTTGTTCTGGAAGTCAAAGCCTCATGGTTGTTCGTCGTCTTTTCTTCCCATGTAGTTGTGGTTGTGCCGATCGTCTAGGAAATTGGTGCGGCACTGGCTGACATCACTAGATGGGCGGACCTTAAGTTTCATGTCCGGCCGCATGTTAGATGAAAGTGACCAAAAATTGTTTCTTCGCCATGTTTGCGGTTCACCTCCGCATGAGTCCGCGCGTATGCTCGCTTGACGCGTACGGGCGCGCTGTCACACTCTTACTAAGTTCTTGGAAATGAGGGCTTGGTGAATTCTTGCTTACAGATTGCACAACGTGATATTGCGTTTCTTTGTTAGAACTGTTCTTACAACACGGTTCTGGCAATTCAACCCGTGGTCCGTTACAATGGAAAATAAAATTTACAAATATCAATCAATCCCCGAAAATGCAATAAGTAAAAATACCCCATAAATTTGGCACGTTACAATACCCCCTCAATGAGAGGTCTTCTGTCCAAACAGAAGAAATCTCATTGATAAAACCCCTAAGAGGACCGGTGAGGAACTGGTGCCAACAACCCCCTTTTGTTCTTACACTTCATGGGTAAACGACCCCCCTGGCTCGGCGACTATGGACGCATCTGAACGAGATCACTGGACTTCCCTGTAAGAGATCCCAACACCGAAAAATCGAACAGACACGCACCACAGCGCACCTCACCTTCTATCATGCTACCCCAAAAATCCTAAATCCCTGGCTTAGATCATGCCAGATCCTCAACCGATATGTTTCCCCTTATATGCAAACTGGGCTGCCTTTAGCAGATACTGGGCTCACACACACACACTTATTCCACATATTACAAAATGAAAATATTCTTAAAAAAATTGACTAAGCGAAAAATCATTAGCAGTTTTGCTTGAAAATTAAAACACAATTTTTTCCTCTATACGGAATAATTCTCTCCATTAATTTTTTCTGTTATTTAAAATAAATCAATTGAACATTTCTTAAAATAAGAACATCCTTAGCCTAACATGTGATTACACCTAGAGTCTAACAATACAATTCAATAAAATAATTCAATAATAATAAACACGGTTAGTACACAAACAATAAAATAATCATAGTTTAAAAATATTCATTATCTGGCAAGCGCGAAATCAAGAAATTTTTTTTTTCAAAATTTTAAATTCAAACTTTCCAAAAAAAAAATTTAATTAAAAAAAATTTAAATTTCTTAAAATATTTCTTTCCATATTGAAATTATTTAAAGTTTGTTCAAATTAATTAAAAACAAAAGTTGGATTAACTTCCTTGCTAAACATGCCTAGTACATGACCTCACCCATCAGCTGATCAAAAACTGGGTCAAGTCAAGAACCTTGACCTATATACTGTATACACAAGTTACATCTGAAAATACATCGTACCTCTGTAAAATTCTATCTTGAAACACAAAAACACAATAAAATAAAACATTTAAAATAACAAAATATTATCATAATTAACAACAAAATTGATATTTAATTTATTCAAAATAAACACTTTATAGCTTTACATTTCAAATTCTATTAAAATTGTCACTGGTTGCAATAAAATTTTATATTTTTACTATAAATCTCTTTATTTAAACATCTTATTCTCCCTTACTCTGGGTGATTTAATTACTCACCATAACTTAACTTGCCACTTGGTCTGTATACCTTCATAATTAACATTGCGATTATTATCTCAAATAACCAAATCACATTTAACTTTGGTCAAACTCTACACACCCTCCATCTTCATAAAATTATAAACATTACATTTTAAGTTCAATTGAACTGTTATTAATTAACCATCAATTATTTATCATTTGATGCTATGCAGTTCAAATTTATTATTAACCTTCCTGTTACATTATATTTCATCTCTGATTACCTTTCTACTATGAATTTTCTATCTAACCCTTCACAGTTTAATCATTGCTTAGTCTGGGTGACCCCTGTATTCTCTATGCTTTCAATCCAATAGACATTTTAATCTTACTCCCTTTCTTACTACTAACAGCCACTATTAACAGTTTATGACACCAATCTCTCAATTATAAACACCTTCACTAATTCCACTTACCTCTGGCACCGCTCATCTTTGTACTAGGATGTGTGTTCCCAACTTGGCTATCTACATACGAACCAATGCCCCTCCAAAATATCGGCAAACACTCCCTTAAACTACTCTATCCCCGCCACAATGCCGCACGCTGGTCTCTCGCCACACCGCACGCTACTCACACCTTACCACCTCACCCTTACTACAAAATATCATCAACAAATATATTTATATACCATTCACCTTACGCATCTCTACATATACTCCCTACTACTGTGTCCCTAAAATATCTAATACCCTCTTTGTTTTTCACTGGTATTTCAAAATTCTTATTCTCTCTGACTACTATTACAATTAACTCTGCTTAACTCACCTGCCTTATTTCATTATCACCCAAAATCTATCTTTTATTATCTCTCGCAAATTATCTAAAATCTCAGCTTTATCAGATTACTTTTCTCCTCCTTTGAAACAATGTTTTTTAACACATTACAACATTATGTTTAACATTAATTACCTTGAACATTTATAAACAATTTAACAGTGACATTTTATTACTGATCAGCTGACATTCCTAGTAAGGTGTACGACCTCACTACCCTCATTTAACAATTTACACATTATATAAAACACATATTTTTTATTAATTCTTATATCTAACATACTACAATAAAATAATACATTGAACACAATAAAACATAGAATGACTACAGTATACTGAATGCATGAAACCCTATTTGTCAAAGCAGAATACAAGCGTTTAATTTGAGCCAAATTGATTTATCAGTTTTTTAATTTACAAAATTTTAGCACGTTGGTCATCTGAGCAACCCCCTGTTCCACACACTATTGTAATTTATGTTAGACTGTAGCGCCTATTTGCTTTCACAAAGACTGCATATTTGGAGGGATTGGACACCTCCGTGTCTTTGCTTCGGCTTGACATTTTAACATTTTGGATATCGACATATCCTCGTTTATATTGAAACGCCCCTAAAACGGGTCTACCACCTGGCTATGCTGTCCCCACGCGGACAGAGTGGCAGCTGCTGTTCCCTAGTTTGGTGATTCCCCTTAATTACCCCCTGTCAATTTCAAAATTCACCTTGACAACGATAACAGCTATGGCCAGTTAAGGCAGAACGTGTCGCAATGAGCCCCAACCATAGCTGTTAAAGCTAAACCAATTCCACGGTCAGGGTTCGGTGAGGCCGTGACCGCCCGAAAAGTTGGGGAATCACAAGTAAAATATCTTTTGTAAAATTAAAATTAACAATTTACATTAAATGACATTGTTAGTCTGGGTGGTGTTTTAACCCCATACATCTCTTTCTCAACTCTCCCTATCTTAACCTTCATTAACATAAAATAATAAGTACAAAAATTAAAACCTCCTACCATTGCAGTTCCACACTCCACTGTTATGTCACTTCTTTGCACACCAATCTACCCCCCAAAATTATCCCCACATCTTGTATTGACAACAAGTTTTTATTTTATTTTTCACACTTTGCAAAACGTTCCCATGCTCACTGATACTAAAACTTGACAATTATATTTGGTCACTTAATTCTAAAATTTATTTAAATTTAAAAACATCCAAAGTATTTTTTTTTTTTTTTTTTTTTTTTTTTTTTCAAAATTCTATTTACATTGGAGGCTGACTCTATCTATCCTTAATAGTAAATCTGTGATCGCCGAAAATGGGGAGTCCCGCTGTGAGGCAAGTTTGGTGACAAGTTAGATCTACTTTGTGAAGTTACTTCCCCTTATACCCAACTCTACTCCCTTACCGCTCTCATTTCTCCAGACCCGCCGTCTAACCCATCGCCAAATCTGCCTCTCAGCAAAACTCTTCTTTTCAGATTAAACTAAAACTATTGTCAATGGCTCAATTTTAATCTTGCCATTGACACTGAACTTTTTAATATTTGTACGCACTGCCTTTTATTTAGGTGCAGCCTCCATTATATACAAACACTCTAAGGCAGTACAGGCACGTGACAGGTACACCAAGACCGCTGCACCTGGAGTGTATTAAAAATAATAATGCGTGTCACGTACCTTTGGGGTCCCCTCCCCGTTCAAATGTGAAGTTAGTTTTCTAATTTCAACCAATTTTGGTGGAGCCGGACCATCGTTGTTTTCACCACCCGAAGAAAGATCCTCCAACCATGGCCCGCCTCCAAGTTCCGAATACCACGGCCAGGACTGGTAAGATCGTGACCGCCTGAAAATGGGGGATACTCCCTTCTGTAAACATAAAACCAAATTAAATTTCATTCACACAATAATAATTAATAACAATCATGGTAAAATTCCTATGATGACCAATACAATTTCAAATTTGTAGCATTGTGTGTCCCGACTATCTCCCTTGTCTCTCTGTTCTGTAATACATATGATTTCTTCATCTTAACTTCTATTACCTCATACGGTCCTTCATAGAGTAAGAAAAACTTCTTGATCTCCTTGTCTTGAGCGCTCGACAAATCATGTCTCCTCACCAATACCAATTGTCCTACTTCGTACTTCATCCACTTACCTTTTGCGTCGTGCCTACGTTTTCTTTGTTCTCCTTTACTTAATAAGCTCTCGTTTGCCAACCTGATTTTTATACTCACATCCGCTTTCTCACTCTCAGGTGGGTAATCAAACAACTGTTCCAAAATCCTCGGGGGGCGTGTTCCTTTGATCAACTCGTGAGGTGTATAGCCGGTGGACTCGTGGGTGGTACTGTTCAGCCAAGTCTCTATTCTTCGGACGTACAACGGCCACTCGCTGTGTTTAGCGTGACAATAGGCTCTAAAGATCCTGCCTATCTCTCTCATTACACGCTCAGCCTGGTTGGACTGGGGATGGTACACAGCCGTATGTTTCGTGATGATTCCTTCCCATCCTAGGGTCTGACGCCATTTCCCACTGATGAACTGTGGCCCATGATCTGATAAAATTACTTTCGGCTTACCCACGTGAATCATGTAGTCCTTTGTCACCTTCTCACTCAATACCTGACTGGTAGCTCTTTTAACGCTATACAATCTCACATATTTAGAAAAAGTATCAAGCATCACAAAAATATACATCACTCCGCCTCTACCCTTCGGCAATGGCCCAAACAAATCTACCGCAACTAAATCGAAAGGTCTATTCACTTTTATAAAATTCATCTCCCCTTCTACTCTATAATTTACTACCTTCGATTTCTGACATAAATCACAACCCCTTAACAATTTTCTAACCCTTCTTTCCATATTTTTAAAAACACATGACTCTTTCAAAACATTAACACACTTTTTCGCCCCAAAATGACCATATCTTAAATGACAATCCCAAATAATCTTATCAACTAACCCCTCTGGGACAACTAATTTCCAATCCCGCTCACCCCCTACTACTTTCTTAAATAATAACCCCTGATAAATCTGAAAATGCTGACTATACTCTGACTCTGCTAATTCTGTTTCTAAACTATCCATAATCTTACCTGACTTACCATCTGCTCGTTGCATGGTTCTGATGTCCTTCAACTCTTCACCAAAAATTCTGTCTTCTCTGCTAATCTGAAAAATTTCAATTTCCTTTAAATCCCTACCTGTCTTATTGTCTAACATGTCTACCCGGGAAAGAGTGTCAGGTATCTTGTTGTCTGTCCCCTTGATGTACTCCCATTCGAAATTATACTCCTGTAAAACAAGTATCCACCTGGTCAGACGGCTGTGAGCGAGTTTACATGTATTTAAGAAGGATAATGCCTTGTGATCGGTGCGGATCACCGTCCTATTTCCCAAGATGTAAGTGCGAAATTTTCCAACGGCGAATACAATACTTAATAGTTCCTTTTCGGTGGTAGTGTAGTTGTTCTCTGCCATCAACAAGGATCTGCTTGCAAATGCGATGGTTAAGTGTTCTTTCTCTTCGTCCTCTTGGTAGAGTTCCGCACCTACGGCCACGTTACTAGCATCTCTGTCTGTAAGAAAAATATTTTATTAAAATCAGGGTGGTTCATCATTATCATTTTGCTAAATTTCTGTTTAATTTCGTTGAATGCCTCTCTTTCCACTAATCCCCATCTCCATTGTTTATTTTTCTGGAGTACCGCACTTAATCTTGCTGTTACATGTGCGTAGTTCTTCTGAAATTTTCGATAAAAATTACACAATCCCAGAAAACTCTGTAGCTGCTTGATGTTCTTCGGCTCACGGAAGCGCATGATGGAGTCCATTTTATCCGGATTTGCTGAGATTCCTTCTGGTGTGATTATAAATCCTAAAAAATTTATTTGTGTTTGTAGAAACTTTGATTTGTCCCAATTTACAGTAAGTCCTCCTTCCTTTAATTTGGCTAACACATATCCTAAATGATCTAAATGGTCCTCAAAAGTTCTCGACGCAATTAAAATATCATCTACATATACCATTAAAAAATCTAAATCTTTGGGTTTTAAAATTTGGTCTAAGCATTTTATGAAGCTGGCTACGCTGGTATTTAATCCAAACGGCAATCTTCGAAATTGGTAGTTCTTGCCGTTAAACAGGAAAGCTGTATATTTCCTACTCACCTCCGCCAATGGTACCTGCCAATATCCTGCTGTTAGATCCAGTGACGTCATATATCTCACCCCGCTGAATTTCTGAAATATTTCATTGATTGATTCTGGTGATTCACGGTCTGGTATTATTATCTGGTTTATCCTCCTGGCATCTAAACATAACCTAACTCTACCATCTTTTTTAATTACTACAATTAATGGGTTCGAGTAGTGTGATACTGACCTTTCTATTATCCCTCCTTCCATCATCCTGTCCAGCTCCTCTTGCACCGCTCGTCTTTTGGAATAAGGCACGGGATAACTTCACTGCATGAAAGGTGTGTGTTCCCGTATCTGCAATGTACATACATAATCCTTTGCCCTTCCTGGAATATCGGCAAACACTCCCTTAAACTTCTCGATCACTTGCCACAACGCCGTACGCTGATCTGCTTGTCTCAACGCCGCACGCTGGTCACTCCTTACCACCGCACCTCCACTACAAAATTCATCCGCCCTTATCTCCCATACTGCATTATTAATATTACTAATTTCATCTTCACAATCACCAATATACTCACTCTCTCTACATAAATTTACTCTAGTATCTATATCACTTTCGCCTACTCTCTTTTGTAGTATTTTTACCCCCGTTGTTCTAACTTTATCCATTATTTGTTCAAAATTAACCTTTACAGACCGATCACCCCCGTCTAACTCTATTATTTTCTCTTCAAAGTTTACAACAGCTTTATTTCTGTGCAGGAAATCATTACCCAATATAATGTCTAAACTTAACCCTTTAACTACCAAAAATGTGTTCTCAAATTCTACGTCATTTATCAAAAAACTTAAGTGTATCTGTTTTGTTATTCTTTTACTGCGTACGCCTGTAACTCCTACTACTGTAACCCCAGCTACTGGTAAAATTGGAATATTTTTTATACTTTCTTTTAACTCTCCTAAAATGTTTTCAGCAATAACGGAAATCTCACTACCTGTGTCTACAAGTGTTCTATAATATTTATTAGCTACATTTACCTGTATTTCTGTGAGTCCCGCTCTCACCTCGATTGCATTGTTTTCTTCCTCCAGTAGATCGGCAACCTATATCTGTTCTAATTACGTTACTCTTGACATCTTCTAACGGTTGGACCTCACTTGCTTCCCCGTACAGTAGTCTGGTCCGTGCTACCACTGTATGCTCTAGTTTTCCGGTTGTTGTCTATGATTGCTTGTGGTGGGTACCTGGTGATCCCGCGGTGACCCCTGGTGATAATTGTTTGTTCCTCTGTACTGCCTGGTTTCGTTTCTCCTCCTCTGCTCTTCTCTTGGTAAACTACATTTATAACACCGTTGTCTGCTGGCGTAATTCTCCCATTTGCACCTGGAACAACTCCACTCACCTGATTTGTTTACATTATCTCTATGCACATTATTATTATACCCACGATAATTATTATTCTTATTTTGATTATATTCAACATGATGATTGTTATTATTCTGTTGTGTTCGCCTACCCACTTCTCGATCTCTAATGTTCTGTAGTATATCTAGTATTCTCTCCAACTCGTTCATATCTTCAATTTCTTTTGTCATCAAAGTGGTTTGTACATCTCTCGGTAAGTGTTTACTTACATGTCTAACAAAAGATTTAAATGGTATCTGCGGCTCTAAATACTTCGCTTCGTTATATAACTTAGTCACGTATATCGTTAAATTATTATTATTAGGGTGTCCTAAAAAATCGCCCGTTCCCATTATACGGCTTCTTAGTATTTCTTGTTCATCTTCTGTCCAATATTTCCCTTTAAATGCTCTTTCGAATGTCTCATAACAGTCCCATTCTGACCGATGTGCTTCCGCCCACACTACTGAACTACCCCTAAAACATTTAATTATTTTGGTTAATTGCACCTCCCAATTACTGTTGTTGAAACGGTTGTATTCCCGGGTTTGGTTTATAAATCTCATTGGATGTATTGTTCGGTTTTCATAGCTAAATGTTTCTAATTCAATTTCGTTGTGTAAATCTCTAGTTATGATAACCCTTTCAGTAACTCTGGTAAATTTTTTGTTAATTTCCCCCCGTAATTCATTCTTCACACTCATTAAATTATTCTCAATTACAGTACATTTGTCATATATATTATTACTAGTTTGTAAACTGAATTTATCTATTTCTCTAAGCTTACTTTGTATGGTACTTATTTTACAGTTGGTACTATCTGCATGCTCTGAAATAGCTTTACTTACTGTTTCTATATTCTCTGCTATACTTATTACATTTGACTCAAAATTTTCTAACTGATCTTGTAAAACGGTTGTTTTAATGTCTATTTGTTTATTTATTTCAAATTTGGTTTTCATCTCTATCTGCGTATCTACTGTAGCTAAACATTTATTTTCTATCTCTTTACTTTGTGTCTCTATTTGGTTTTGAACTGTGTTAATTACTGTTTCATTGATTGTATTGATTTTGTCATCTAAATCATTTATTTTTGCATCGAATTTCTCATTAACTATTTCTACTACTTGTTCTTGCATATTTGTACAACGTACATCTATTTCATTGATTCGTCTATCAAAACTAATATTCTGTTTTCTGATTTCATTTTTTACTTCGTCAAATTTTACGTTAAAATTATTTTGGATTTCTCTAATTTCACTTTTCTGTTCGCTAAAAAGTGTTTGCATCATTTTCATCATTTGATTTTCTTCAGCCCTGTTAATCGGGACTGGCGTAGAGTGAACAATTTCTCCACTCATAATTTGTGATTCAGTTGCGCTTGTCTGGCTTTCATTGGTATTGTCAGTTAGGCTGACGTTCTCGTTATCTGCCATTTTAAAAATTTGTTTAAATATTTCTTTCAAAAAAATTATTCCGTGTAATAAATAGTACACCATCTTATCATATATAAAATTATTGTACTATCTTCTACCACATTTAGTCACAATATAACCTTACTTTTACGCATTATCTACTCTTTCGATACCCACTCTGTTTCTGAATTCTGGCTTATTTATATAATTATTTTATATAATGTCCCTACTTCGGGCAGCCATTTGTATAAAAACACACTTATTTATACTTTTATTTTAATTGTTCGTTACTTACCGATATTCCTAAGGGTCCCCAGAGTTCTTTTATAAGCGAGGTCAGAAACAGTGTGAGGTTACGAAATAAGTATTAATACACATTTTGAATGAAGTGAATTAATATTTTAATTTTGTAAAATCAATTAAATTTCAACAAATTTCTACCATGCTTTTGCATCCAACATAACTTCTTAATGGTTTCTTCTTTTGTTTGCTTCGCTACATGAGTACTACTTGTAATTACTTATGCTACTGTCTTACCTTAATTAGATCACATAAACACAAACACAAACAGCCCAGCCTGCAATTTACACACTCACAGACACACAGAAAATTATAAAGCCCTTAACATTTTTGAAAGAAAACCCATCCCTGCCGGCACGTGGAGATCGCTCGAGCGCTACGTTTCATTTTGTGATTTTTAATTGATGTGTCCGAAATTAATTTATTGATGTTTCTGATTGATTGTAGTTTTCGCTGCACTACTACGTGTTCATCGTTGACCTAAACTCACTTTTGACGGATAATTATAACAAATTTTAGAAGAGCCCACTGGGCTTGGTACCTGCAGGTACGGTAGCTAGGCCAAACTGCGCAGAACGGCAAGGCGTTCGCCGCTAACTCGATTTCGTCGTTGTTCTGGAAGTCAAAGCCTCATGGTTGTTCGTCGTCTTTTCTTCCCATTTAAACCCATGTAGTTGTGGTTGTGCCGATCGTCTAGGAAATTGGTGCGGCACTGGCTGACATCACTAGATGGGCGGACCTTAAGTTTCATGTCCGGCCGCATGTTAGATGAAAGTGACCAAAAATTGTTTCTTCGCCATGTTTGCGGTTCACCTCCGCGTGAGTCCGCGCGTATGCTCGCTTGACGCGTACGGGCGCGCTGTCACACTCTTACTAAGTTCTTGGAAATGAGGGCTTGGTGAATTCTTGCTTACAGATTGCACAACGTGATATTGCGTTTCTTTGTTAGAACTGTTCTTACAACACGGTTCTGGCAATTCAACCCATGGTCCGTTACAATGGAAAATAAAATTTACAAATATCAATCAATCCCCGAAAATGCAATAAGTAAAAATACCCCATAAATTTGGCACGTTACAATACCCCCTCAATGAGAGGTCTTCTGTCCAAACAGAAGAAATCTCATTGATAAAACCCCTAAGAGGACCGGTGAGGAACTGGTGCCAACAACCCCCTTTTGTTCTTACACTTCATGGGTAAACGACCCCCCTGGCTCGGCGACTATGGACGCATCTGAACGAGATCACTGGACTTCCCTGTAAGAGATCCCAACACCGAAAAATCGAACAGACACGCACCACAGCGCACCTCACCTTCTATCATGCTACCCCAAAAATCCTAAATCCCTGGCTTAGATCATGCCAGATCCTCAACCGATATGTTTCCCCTTATATGCAAACTGGGCTGCCTTTAGCAGATACTGGGCTCACACACACACACTTATTCCACATATTACAAAATGAAAATATTCTTAAAAAAATTGACTAAGCGAAAAATCATTAGCAGTTTTGCTTGAAAATTAAAACACAATTTTTTCCTCTATACGGAATAATTCTCTCCATTAATTTTTTCTGTTATTTAAAATAAATCAATTGAACATTTCTTAAAATAAGAACATCCTTAGCCTAACATGTGATTACACCTAGAGTCTAACAATACAATTCAATAAAATAATTCAATAATAATAAACACGGTTAGTACACAAACAATAAAATAATCATAGTTTAAAAATATTCATTATCTGGCAAGCGCGAAATCAAGAAATTTTTTTTTTTCAAAATTTTAAATTCAAACTTTCCAAAAAAAAATTTAATTAAAAAAAATTTAAATTTCTTAAAATATTTCTTTCCATATTGAAATTATTTAAAGTTTGTTCAAATTAATTAAAAACAAAAGTTGGATTAACTTCCTTGCTAAACATGCCTAGTACATGACCTCACCCATCAGCTGATCAAAAACTGGGTCAAGTCAAGAACCTTGACCTATATACTGTATACACAAGTTACATCTGAAAATACATCGTACCTCTGTAAAATTCTATCTTGAAACACAAAAACACAATAAAATAAAACATTTAAAATAACAAAATATTATCATAATTAACAACAAAATTGATATTTAATTTATTCAAAATAAACACTTTATAGCTTTACATTTCAAATTCTATTAAAATTGTCACTGGTTGCAATAAAATTTTATATTTTTACTATAAATCTCTTTATTTAAACATCTTATTCTCCCTTACTCTGGGTGATTTAATTACTCACCATAACTTAACTTGCCACTTGGCCTGTATACCTTCATAATTAACATTGCGATTATTATCTCAAATAACCAAATCACATTTAACTTTGGTCAAACTCTACACACCCTCCATCTTCATAAAATTATAAACATTACATTTTAAGTTCAATTGAACTGTTATTAATTAACCATCAATTATTTATCATTTGATGCTATGCAGTTCAAATTTATTATTAACCTTCCTGTTACATTATATTTCATCTCTGATTACCTTTCTACTATGAATTTTCTATCTAACCCTTCACAGTTTAATCATTGCTTAGTCTGGGTGACCCCTGTATTCTCTATGCTTTCAATCCAATAGACATTTTAATCTTACTCCCTTTCTTACTACTAACAGCCACTATTAACAGTTTATGACACCAATCTCTCAATTATAAACACCTTCACTAATTCCACTTACCTCTGGCACCGCTCATCTTTGTACTAGGATGTGTGTTCCCAACTTGGCTATCTACATACGAACCAATGCCCCTCCAAAATATCGGCAAACACTCCCTTAAACTACTCTATCCCCGCCACAATGCCGCACGCTGGTCTCTCGCCACACCGCACGCTACTCACACCTTACCACCTCACCCTTACTACAAAATATCATCAACAAATATATTTATATACCATTCACCTTACGCATCTCTACATATACTCCCTACTACTGTGTCCCTAAAATATCTAATACCCTCTTTGTTTTTCACTGGTATTTCAAAATTCTTATTCTCTCTGACTACTATTACAATTAACTCTGCTTAACTCACCTGCCTTATTTCATTATCACCCAAAATCTATCTTTTATTATCTCTCGCAAATTATCTAAAATCTCAGCTTTATCAGATTACTTTTCTCCTCCTTTGAAACAATGTTTTTTAACACATTACAACATTATGTTTAACATTAATTACCTTGAACATTTATAAACAATTTAACAGTGACATTTTATTACTGATCAGCTGATATTCCTAGTAAGGTGTACGACCTCACTACCCTCATTTAACAATTTACACATTATATAAAACACATATTTTTTATTAATTCTTATATCTAACATACTACAATAAAATAATACATTGAACACAATAAAACATAGAATGACTACAGTATACTGAATGCATGAAACCCTATTTGTCAAAGCAGAATACAAGCGTTTAATTTGAGCCAAATTGATTTATCAGTTTTTTAATTTACAAAATTTTAGCACGTTGCTCATCTGAGCAACCCCCTGTTCCACACACTATTGTAATTTATGTTAGACTGTAGCGCCTATTTGCTTTCACAAAGACTGCATATTTGGAGGGATTGGACACCTCCGTGTCTTTGCTTCGGCTTGACATTTTAACATTTTGGATATCGACATATCCTCGTTTATATTGAAACGCCCCTAAAACGGGTCTACCACCTGGCTATGCTGTCCCCACGCGGACAGAGTGGCAGCTGCTGTTCCCTAGTTTGGTGATTCCCCTTAATTACCCCCTGTCAATTTCAAAATTCACCTTGACAACGATAACAGCTATGGCCAGTTAAGGCAGAACGTGTCGCAATGAGCCCCAACCATAGCTGTTAAAGCTAAACCAATTCCACGGTCAGGGTTCGGTGAGGCCGTGACCGCCCGAAAAGTTGGGGAATCACAAGTAAAATATCTTTTGTAAAATTAAAATTAACAATTTACATTAAATGACATTGTTAGTCTGGGTGGTGTTTTAACCCCATACATCTCTTTCTCAACTCTCCCTATCTTAACCTTCATTAACATAAAATAATAAGTACAAAAATTAAAACCTCCTACCATTGCAGTTCCACACTCCACTGTTATGTCACTTCTTTGCACACCAATCTACCCCCCAAAATTATCCCCACATCTTGTATTGACAACAAGTTTTTATTTTATTTTTCACACTTTGCAAAACGTTCCCATGCTCACTGATACTAAAACTTGACAATTATATTTGGTCACTTAATTCTAAAATTTATTTAAATTTAAAAACATCCAAAGTATTTTTTTTTTTTTTTTTTTTTTTTTTTTTTTTTTTTTTTCAAAATTCTATTTACATTGGAGGCTGACTCTATCTATCCTTAATAGTAAATCTGTGATCGCCGAAAATGGGGAGTCCCGCTGTGAGGCAAGTTTGGTGACAAGTTAGATCTACTTTGTGAAGTTACTTCCCCTTATACCCAACTCTACTCCCTTACCGCTCTCATTTCTCCAGACCCGCCGTCTAACCCATCGCCAAATCTGCCTCTCAGCAAAACTCTTCTTTTCAGATTAAACTAAAACTATTGTCAATGGCTCAATTTTAATCTTGCCATTGACACTGAACTTTTTAATATTTGTACGCACTGCCTTTTATTTAGGTGCAGCCTCCATTATATACAAACACTCTAAGGCAGTACAGGCACGTGACAGGTACACCAAGACCGCTGCACCTGGAGTGTATTAAAAATAATAATGCGTGTCACGTACCTTTGGGGTCCCCCTCCCCGTTCAAATGTGAAGTTAGTTTTCTAATTTCAACCAATTTTGGTGGAGCCGGACCATCGTTGTTTTCACCACCCGAAGAAAGATCCTCCAACCATGGCCCGCCTCCAAGTTCCGAATACCACGGCCAGGACTGGTAAGATCGTGACCGCCTGAAAATGGGGGAGACTCCCTTCTGTAAACATAAAACCAAATTAAATTTCATTCACACAATAATAATTAATAACAATCATGGTAAAATTCCTATGATGACCAATACAATTTCAAATTTGTAGCATTGTGTGTCCCGACTATCTCCCTTGTCTCTCTGTTCTGTAATACATATGAATTCTTCATCTTAACTTCTATTACCTCATACGGTCCTTCATAGAGTAAGAAAAACTTCTTGATCTCCTTGTCTTGAGCGCTCGACAAATCATGTCTCCTCACCAATACCAATTGTCCTACTTCGTACTTCATCCACTTACCTTTTGCGTCGTGCCTACGTTTTCTTTGTTCTCCTTTACTTAATAAGCTCTCGTTTGCCAACCTGATTTTTATACTCACATCCGCTTTCTCACTCTCAGGTGGGTAATCAAACAACTGTTCCAAAATCCTCGGGGGGCGTGTTCCTTTGATCAACTCGTGAGGTGTATAGCCGGTGGACTCGTGGGTGGTACTGTTCAGCCAAGTCTCTATTCTTCGGACGTACAACGGCCACTCGCTGTGTTTAGCGTGACAATAGGCTCTAAAGATCCTGCCTATCTCTCTCATTACACGCTCAGCCTGGTTGGACTGGGGATGGTACACAGCCGTATGTTTCGTGATGATTCCTTCCCATCCTAGGGTCTGACGCCATTTCCCACTGATGAACTGTGGCCCATGATCTGATAAAATTACTTTCGGCTTACCCACGTGAATCATGTAGTCCTTTGTCACCTTCTCACTCAATACCTGACTGGTAGCTCTTTTAACGCTATACAATCTCACATATTTAGAAAAAGTATCAAGCATCACAAAAATATACATCACTCCGCCTCTACCCTTCGGCAATGGCCCAAACAAATCTACCGCAACTAAATCGAAAGGTCTATTCACTTTTATAAAATTCATCTCCCCTTCTACTCTATAATTTACTACCTTCGATTTCTGACATAAATCACAACCCCTTAACAATTTTCTAACCCTTCTTTCCATATTTTTAAAAACACATGACTCTTTCAAAACATTAACACACTTTTTCGCCCCAAAATGACCATATCTTAAATGACAATCCCAAATAATCTTATCAACTAACCCCTCTGGCACAACTAATTTCCAATCCCGCTCACCCCCTACTACTTTCTTAAATAATAACCCCTGATAAATCTGAAAATGCTGACTATACTCTGACTCTGCTAATTCTGTTTCTAAACTATCCATAATCTTACCTGACTTACCATCTGCTCGTTGCATGGTTCTGATGTCCTTCAACTCTTCACCAAAAATTCTGTCTTCTCTGCTAATCTGAAAAATTTCAATTTCCTTTAAATCCCTACCTGTCTTATTGTCTAACATGTCTACCCGGGAAAGAGTGTCAGGTATCTTGTTGTCTGTCCCCTTGATGTACTCCCATTCGAAATTATACTCCTGTAAAACAAGTATCCACCTGGTCAGACGGCTGTGAGCGAGTTTACATGTATTTAAGAAGGATAATGCCTTGTGATCGGTGCGGATCACCGTCCTATTTCCCAAGATGTAAGTGCGAAATTTTCCAATGGCGAATACAATACTTAATAGTTCCTTTTCGGTGGTAGTGTAGTTCTTCTCTGCCATCAACAAGGATCTGCTTGCAAATGCGATGGTTAAGTGTTCTTTCTCTTCGTCCTCTTGGTAGAGTTCCGCACCTACGGCCACGTTACTAGCATCTCTGTAAGAAAAATATTTTATTAAAATCAGGGTGGTTCATCATTATCATTTTGCTAAATTTCTGTTTAATTTCGTTGAATGCCTCTCTTTCCACTAATCCCCATCTCCATTGTTTATTTTTCTGGAGTACCGCACTTAATCTTGCTGTTACATGTGCGTAGTTCTTCTGAAATTTTCGATAAAAATTACACAATCCCAGAAAACTCTGTAGCTGCTTGATGTTCTTCGGCTCAGGGAAGCGCATGATGGAGTCCATTTTATCCGGATTTGCTGAGATTCCTTCTGGTGTGATTATAAATCCTAAAAAATTTATTTGTGTTTGTAGAAACTTTGATTTGTCCCAATTTACAGTAAGTCCTCCTTCCTTTAATTTGGCTAACACATATCCTAAATGATCTAAATGGTCCTCAAAAGTTCTCGACGCAATTAAAATATCATCTACATATACCATTAAAAAATCTAAATCTTTGGGTTTTAAAATTTGGTCTAAGCATTTTATGAAGCTGGCTATGCTGGTATTTAATCCAAACGGCAATCTTCGAAATTGGTAGTTCTTGCCGTTAAACAGGAAAGCTGTATATTTCCTACTCACCTCCGCCAATGGTACCTGCCAATATCCTGCTGTTAGATCCAGTGACGTCATATATCTCACCCCGCTGAATTTCTGAAATATTTCATTGATTGATTCTGGTGATTCACGGTCTGGTATTATTATCTGGTTTATCCTCCTGGCATCTAAACATAACCTAACTCTGCCATCTTTTTTAATTACTACAATTAATGGGTTCGAGTAGTGTGATACTGACCTTTCTATTATCCCTCCTTCCATCATCCTGTCCAGCTCCTCTTGCACCGCTCGTCTTTTGGAATAAGGCACGGGATAACTTCGCTGCATGAAAGGTGTGTGTTCCCGTATCTGCAATGTACATACATAATCCTTTGCCCTTCCTGGAATATCGGCAAACACTCCCTTAAACTTCTCGATCACTTGCCACAACGCCGTACGCTGATCTGCTTGCCTCAACGCCGCACGCTGGTCACTCCTTACCACCGCACCTCCACTACAAAATTCATCCGCCCTTATCTCCCATACTGCATTATTAATATTACTAATTTCATCTTCACAATCACCAATATACTCACTCTCTCTACATAAATTTACTCTAGTATCTATATCACTTTCGCCTACTCTCTTTTGTAGTATTTTTACCCCCGTTGTTCTAACTTTATCCATTATTTGTTCAAAATTAACCTTTACAGACCGATCACCCCCGTCTAACTCTATTATTTTCTCTTTAAAGTTTACAACAGCTTTATTTCTGTGCAGGAAATCATTACCCAATATAATGTCTAAACTTAACCCTTTAACTACCAAAAATGTGTTCTCAAATTCTACGTCATTTATCAAAAAACTTAAGTGTATCTGTTTTGTTATTCTTTTACTGCGTACGCCTGTAACTCCTACTACTGTAACCCCAGCTACTGGTAAAATTGGAATATTTTTTATACTTTCTTTTAACTCTCCTAAAATGTTTTCAGCAATAACGGAAATCTCGCTACCTGTGTCTACAAGTGTTCTATAATATTTATTAGCTACATTTACCTGTATTTCTGTGAGTCCCGCTCTCACCTCGATTGCATTGTTTTCTTCCTCCAGTAGATCGGCAACTATATCTGTTCTAATTACGTTACTCTTGACATCTTCTAACGGTTGGACCTCACTTGCTTCCCCGTACAGTAGTCTGGTCCGTGCTACCACTGTATGCTCTAGTTTTCCGGTTGTTGTCTATGATTGCTTGTGGTGGGTACCTGGTGATCCCGCGGTGACCCCTGGTGATAATTGTTTGTTCCTCTGTACTGCCTGGTTTCGTTTCTCCTCCTCTGCTCTTCTCTTGGTAAACTACATTTATAACACCGTTGTCTGCTGGCGTAATTCTCCCATTTGCACCTGGAACAACTCCACTCACCTGATTTGTTTACATTATCTCTATGCACATTATTATTATACCCACGATAATTATTATTCTTATTTTGATTATATTCAACATGATGATTGTTATTATTCTGTTGTGTTCGCCTACCCACTTCTCGATCTCTAATGTTCTGTAGTATATCTAGTATTCTCTCCAACTCGTTCATATCTTCAATTTCTTTTGTCATCAAAGTGGTTTGTACATCTCTCGGTAAGTGTTTACTTACATGTCTAACAAAAGATTTAAATGGTATCTGCGGCTCTAAATACTTCGCTTCGTTATATAACTTAGTCACATATATCGTTAAATTATTATTATTAGGGTGTCCTAAAAAATCGCCCGTTCCCATTATACGGCTTCTTAGTATTTCTTGTTCATCTTCTGTCCAATATTTCCCTTTAAATGCTCTTTCGAATGTCTCATAACAGTCCCATTCTGACCGATGTGCTTCCGCCCACACTACTGAACTACCCCTAAAACATTTAATTATTTTGGTTAATTGCACCTCCCAATTACTGTTGTTGAAACGGTTGTACTCCCGGGTTTGGTTTATAAATCTCATTGGATGTATTGTTCGGTTTTCATAGCTAAATGTTTCTAATTCAATTTCGTTGTGTAAATCTCTAGTTATGATAACCCTTTCAGTAACTCCGGTAAATTTTTTGTTAATTTCCCCCCGTAATTCATTCTTCACACTCATTAAATTATTCTCAATTACAGTACATTTGTCATATATATTATTACTAGTTTGTAAACTGAATTTATCTATTTCTCTAAGCTTACTTTGTATGGTACTTATTTTACAGTTGGTACTATCTGCATGCTCTGAAATAGCTTTACTTACTGTTTCTATATTCTCTGCTATACTTATTACATTTGACTCAAAATTTTCTAACTGATCTTGTAAAACGGTTGTTTTAATGTCTATTTGTTTATTTATTTCAAATTTGGTTTTCATCTCTATCTGCTTATCTACTGTAGCTAAACATTTATTTTCTATCTCTTTACTTTGTGTCTCTATTTGGTTTTGAACTGTGTTAATTACTGTTTCATTAATTGTATTGATTTTGTCATCTAAATCATTTATTTTAGCATCGAATTTCTCATTAACTATTTCTACTACTTGTTCTTGCATATTTGTACAACGTACATCTATTTCATTGATTCGTCTATCAAAACTAATATTCTGTTTTCTGATTTCATTTTTTACTTCGTCAAATTTTACGTTAAAATTATTTTGGATTTCTCTAATTTCACTTTTCTGTTCGCTAAAAAGTGTTTGCATCATTTTCATCATTTGATTTTCTTCGGCCCTGTTAATCGGGACTGGCGTTGAGTGAACAATTTCTCCACTCATAATTTGTGATTCAGTTGCGCTTGTCTGGCTTTCATTGGTATTGTCAGTTAGGCTGACGTTCTCGTTATCTGCCATTTTAAAAATTTGTTTAAATATTTCTTTCAAAAAAATTATTCCGTGTAATAAATAGTACACCATCTTATCATATATAAAATTATTGTACTATCTTCTACCACATTTAGTCACAATATAACCTTACTTTTACGCATTATCTACTCTTTCGATACCCACTCTGTTTCTGAATTCTGGCTTATTTATATAATTATTTTATATAATGTCCCTACTTCGGGCAGCCATTTGTATAAAAACACACTTATTTATACTTTTATTTTAATTGTTCGTTACTTACCGATATTCCTAAGGGTCCCCAGAGTTCTTTTATAAGCGAGGTCAGAAACAGTGTGAGGTTACGAAATAAGTATTAATACCATTTTGAATGAAGTGAATTAATATTTTAATTTTGTAAAATCAATTAAATTTCAACAAATTTCTACCATGCTTTTGCATCCAACATAACTTCTTAATGGTTTCTTCTTTTGTTTGCTTCGCTACATGAGTACTACTTGTAATTACTTATGCTACTGTCTTACCTTAATTAGATCACATAAACACAAACACAAACAGCCCAGCCTGCAATTTACACACTCACAGACACACAGAAAATTATAAAGCCCTTAACATTTTTGAAAGAAAACCCATCCCTGCCGGCACGTGGAGATCGCTCGAGCGCTACGTTTCATTTTGTGATTTTTAATTGATGTGTCCGAAATTAATTTATTGATGTTTCTGATTGATTGTAGTTTTCGCTGCACTACTACGTGTTCATCGTTGACCTAAACTCACTTTTGACGGATAATTATAACAAATTTTAGAAGAGCCCACTGGGCTTGGTACCTGCAGGTACGGTAGCTAGGCCAAACTGCGCAGAACGGCAAGGCGTTCGCCGCTAACTCGATTTCGTCGTTGTTCTGGAAGTCAAAGCCTCATGGTTGTTCGTCGTCTTTTCTTCCCATTTAAACCCATGTAGTTGTGGTTGTGCCGATCGTCTAGGAAATTGGTGCGGCACTGGCTGACGTCACTAGATGGGCGGACCTTAAGTTTCATGTCCGGCCGCATGTTAGATGAAAGTGACCAAAAATTGTTTCTTCGCCATGTTTGCGGTTCACCTCCGCATGGGTCCGCACATATGCTCGCTTGACGCGTATGGGCGCGCTGTCACACTCTTACAAAGTTCTTGGAAATGAGGGCTTGGTGAATTCTTGCTTACAGATTGCACAACGTGATATTGCGTTTCTTTGTTAGAACTGTTCTTACAACACGGTTCTGGCAATTCAACCCGTGGTCCGTTACAATGGAAAATAAAATTTACAAATATCTTAATCAGTCCCCGAAAATGCAATAAATAAAAATACCCCATAAATTTGGCACGTTACAAAACTACTTCTTTGTTGTCAATAACGTAGAAAATTTTGAATTTTTTGGTGACTTTAAATGCCATATCCCCTTAAATTTATCAT
The DNA here is from genome assembly GCA_034769895.1 of Magicicada septendecula. Taxonomy (NCBI): domain Eukaryota; kingdom Metazoa; phylum Arthropoda; class Insecta; order Hemiptera; family Cicadidae; genus Magicicada; species Magicicada septendecula. Next base: position 93,775 of record JAWRYS010001967.1, on the reverse strand, counting down.
AAGGTAGTACATGAGACAAGAATTTATTACGGAGCGATGGATCAGGAGGAAGCGAGTGGAAGTACGGCTCAGACTTCCACTGATTCGAGTGTAGAAGTAACTAATTTGAAGCATTTTCAATACCCTTCTCTGTGCATTGCATTTGTGCAATGCCTGTAAATTTTTGTTATTGTTTCATTTGTATTCTAATAGTGATTGATTTCATTTATTTTGTACAGAACGCATTGAAATTCTTACATGCAATTGAATTCAGTTTGTGTTGTCAGTGATGAATTCAGAATTATATAACTTGTTTGATAATTACCATAAAATATTCATTTTTATGTAATTTTAAAACTGTATTTTGTACTCTTCGAAGTGATTTATTGCATGCTACAACATTTCTATTTTTTTTAAATATCTTTAAAACGTCCAGGATTCTGTATTTGTCGGAGTAAAATAGCTCAGGGTTAACACGTTTTCTAATGCTCTATTTGTAACATTTGCAAAGTAAGAACCACAGTTAGCAAATTCTGATGCCGAAATTGTGACATCAGTTGTCATACCGACTTAATGAATTTTGTGTATACTCTAAAGACATTCTGTACAGTTTCGGCTAACCAAAAGTATACCAAATTATGAGTTGAGAGTGACCAGTAAAAGTGAACGCATTCTTGTCTTGTGGTTATGAAGCCATGGTTATGTTAAAAGTAATATTGTGTGTAATGTATATAATTTTTTTATGTGAAATATAAGAGTATCAATTACTAAAGTGCACTTTATTTTTCCATACATGTAATAACATTACTTATCTGTACAGCTTATTAAGAAACTTTATATTTTTTTTTCCATATTTCACTACCAGGCAACTTTTGTCCTCCTCTTCACCTCTGTTCTTTTATATTCATGAAAGGTCTGGTAGTATTAGTAATTGTTTATAAATCAAAATTAAAACGAATACTTCATTGTCTGATTGCATTAAGGAAGGCATGCAAGTAATGATTCATTATCTAAACTCACTGTGCATTGTGGTGGGGAGACTTGTAGAGATAGTTTGTAACGTGGAGAGAGTTTTCTGAGTGATCACAAGATCTATAAGTGGATTGACTGTTTTAAAAATACCAAGTTTCTGTCTGTGTATTCGTCAAAAAGGTAGACTTCCCACTTCAGAAAACAGTGACAGTATTGAAGCAGTTAAACAAACAATTCATGGTAATCAGTAAAAAAATTGATGAATTTGGAAGTGAGTTGAATGTAAGACATGTCTTGCCATTTTCAGTGGTCTACAAGTAGGTGTATATAAATTTTAAAAAATATGCTCACTGGGTTCATGTCAGCAGATTAATATAAAAAAAAAAATTACTGAAAATTTTATAGAAGCTTTTGACAGCTTCTTATATGAAGATATAAGAAACTCATTTCTAACATAAATAAGACAAGAGTAACCCAAGGGCAAGCGACAAATGTGAACCTGGAAACATCCTTTATCTCCTGTAACAAATCGTGTCTGCATAAAAGTTGATGTAATGCATAATTTTTTTTTGCGATTTCCTTATGGACATGGAAGTAAAGAAGTGAAAATAGTATTTAAAAAAACCTTTTTACTTGGTATTTGTGTGTGTATGTGTATACATATAAATATTGTGACAGCAGCGAGGGAAACATCTGCTCCCCGGTACCAGCCAAGAGGTCACCACTAACACCTGGTGATGCATGACACTTGACGAATACGCAGCGAGCCAATCAGCAGCAGGACATAAAAAGAGCGCCACTAGAATTTTTGGCACACTCCATCAGATGCACTTCATCTCCTCTCCTCTATCGGACGATATCGACGCGGTGCCAGCCGGAAGGAACAGCCAAAGAGTAGAATGGACGTTCTTCACCCTGTAACGCACCAGCAATGGGACTTTGCTGGGCCGGCAGCGGACTCTACACACCGATGCCAAAAGAAGAGGAGGACTGCAGTACGCCACGACCAACAGACACAGCCGCCGACCATCTCAGCACAGCTTGGGCGGAACAAACATCACAGCGTTTTCGCCACACACCCCTTTTTTGGGTCACCAAAATAACGAAGAGGTGTACGATTGGCACCGTTTGTCATGTGACAAGCCTTTTGTCCGGTGACAATATATTTGTTAAATTTTGTGTTACTCGTTTAGTATTCCTGTTTCTCATATGATGTACTGAAGCAGGATAACTTTGAATAATAATAAAAAATACAAATTTTATATTGGGCTCTATTATAATATTTGACAATAATGTATGTTGTATTATAAAATACTGTTTGCCACATCCATTATACGCACTTCATACATTGACTATTAATAGTAGTAACTACAAAATTACTACTAATTGATTTTTGAAAATTTCATAAAAAATTAATTATCTGAACCATTGACATTAAACGCTAGAGCCTTTTGGTGTAAATGGGAATTCTGCTGTATTCTTATTTTTCTTCAAAAGACTGACAGAAATTAGAAAGAGCAAAAAACCAAAACAAAAGGTAAGTGCATGTAGTCTTATGTTTAATTAATAATTATTTATATATTGAATTTATGTGTAAAGTTTGACCCAGAAATTCGTTTAGTGCACTTTGGCAGAGAACAGTGGGCAAATACAAATAACAAAATGCGTATATCAAGTAAAATATAACATTATTTATTTTCTCTCCAGAACATAAAAAAAAATCATGAACACACTTATTCCGCCTTAAGGCGTAAAACTGATTATCAATAAACTACGACATCAAAATATTACTACATATATCAAAAATTACGTAACTCAACACTTCTTGTTAGGCCTATATTTTTTCATTCACTCAATCACGCACACTTTCACACTTTTACATTTCTTTTTATTGAGCTCAATTTAAAAATGCCAGTATTTTTAAATTATGGAAATTGTATACAGATTGCTGAAATGTCTACTTCCCTTGATTATGCTGCGTAGAATTTCACCACATTGGACGTCTCCTCGTGGCATGCATTGTTTTGCTGTTTTCACTGTTACCTTTTTATGTGTTACTGCCGAACTGTCAATTTATTTTAAATAGTTACTGTTATAGATGAATATTTTGCCAAACACTGTTTTCACTTTGAAATATATGTAAAGATTCACATTTTTGTTGTATGCGGGCGCCCACGATTGCTACTGCACAGTGCAAAAGATGGTAGTCGACTGACTTTTTAGTGTTATAAATTTCCGCCTGTGTAGTCTCTAAACTGATTCACTCCTCTCCCGCCATACGTCTCTTCCTCAGTACTGTAAAGTTTCGCTGAACTTAGCGTCGCCTTTTCAGCTTGCAACAAACTGATTCTTCGTCAACAGAATACTTGATGTGTTGGTCACTGGCTAAAAATAGACTTTTGAAATAATTTCATAACCATATATGGCCACGGAAATATTTACTGACTTCGCCTCCCCTCAAAGGGGCCTCATCTGCGCATGTTATAAAAGTTATAAAATTACACAATAATATTTACATAAATTTAGACCCATTACAATACCCCCCCCCCAATGAGAGGATTTATGCCGAAGCATAAAAGCTCTCATTGACACTCATACTTTCTAAAGGGATCAGCCAAGATATGTCGCCACAACCCCCTTACGTTTTATGAAAATAGTGGTTAACTTACCCCTGGTCCAGTGACTGTGACCGCACCTGAATGACCTTACTGGACTTCTCTCTCGAGATCCCAACACCGCAAGGCCAGACAGGCACTTGACGCTCCTGCTATGGCGCTCAGGCCAGCACAGGACCATCAACAAAAAATATCAAATAGTGGCCTGGTATAATAACATCCCTAACTGATCTGGTTCCCCTTAGCTGTGTTGGTTAGCGTTAAGTACTTTTTTTTTTTTTTACCCTACATATCGATGAATACTTGGTCTAAGTCTAATACATTATAAGAATTACATACCAACATTCTGTATAACCTTCTCTCTTTAACTCTTACCCAAAAATTCAAAATGATCGCCCTGATTCCCATCAAAATTTAAATAAACATTTCCATTACAAAATTAACAAACTCCTTATATAGAGTAAACACATCAAATCAACTACATTAGAACAAATTACTTAACAATCGTTAAGCATCTTCATATTACGCCTTAATACATCAAAATGAAATACTCCTCGTTAATACAATATCATTCATTTACATCAGAAAATCAATTACATACTCTACATTATTGATGTAACTCATTTTAATATTTCGTTACAACCTAGTAACCACCTTCTCCATCATCACATAATTTATTAAATTCTGAACTTATTTTAAACTCCTCCTTCCACAACACTATTACCCCCCCCCCCCCGGACTGTAGCGCCCAGTTGCCTCCACAAGGACTGAAACGGAAGGGGTGAACACTTTTTTCTTTTCTTTCTCCCCCATCCTTGCTTTAGCGTTATACAAAATTCGGCATTACTGATATCCCAGATACCAGTAATCCTATTATATTAATATTCACACTCTCCTAATCGGTCTATCACCCATACTTAGGTATATAGCCGTGTTCCAAAGATCTATAATCTTAGATTCCCCTGATCTAAACCCCCCAGTTGTATTTCTAAGTTCACCAATTTAGAATATTAAGCCAAATCCACGGTCAGGGTGTGGTGAAGCCGTGACTCCTCGAAAATGGGGAATCGCATTTACCATATATTTTATATACAATATATGTTTAAGATTCCTACGCACTAACATAATAAAACATAATAAACACTCACAATGAACATAAACTTCATTACATTAAAATAAACATCTCAGTTGCATCTGAATAAAATTTTCAAACATTTCAAAACTTTAATTTCAATTGAACCTGTTGATACTCAACCTTTAATTATTTACCACTTCTTATACCATTAGGTTCTCCGAAAATTCAAATTTATTATCAACGTTCATTTTACATAACATTTTATTTATTAAACATTGTGATTATTACCTCAAAATAAATAATTCATCTTTAAATTTGCATATAAAATTATAAACATTACACTTTAATTTCAATTGAACTTTTTACTAATCAATCATCAATTATTTAGCATTTACTATACCATGAAATTCTCCAAAATTTTTAATTTGTTATCAACATTCATCTTATACAATATTTCATTTATTATCTCTTTTCAAATTAATTCAATTATTCTATCAAACACATCTCATTACTTTTAACAAAATTCACAAAGTTGATTATACTTCATATTGTTACATCATTACATTTAGCATTAACACAAAAGTATATACAATCCACATTATTATCTGTTATCGTTTACCACAAATCATTTCCTAAAACAGTTCATTTCAAAACACTCTACTCACATAGTTAAACGTTCATAAACATTAATTGTTTACCCCCCATCATCGTATAATAACCTGGTCTTACGTCTACACAATTCATTTTTTATTAAATTCATTATATTATTTCTATCAATATAAAGATTATTCAAATTCTTATACCCTTCCACAATACCACAACAATTAACAGGATTATTCTATATTATTACCTCATATAATTTGTCACCATCGAGTATAGTTAAGTCACCTTTAGTATGATTTGTCACAATTAGGTCAATTATAATTTCATCATTATCATCTGCTGCTATCCCAGTTACATCATAAGGTAAGTAATCAATATCATCAACCTTATCATCATTTGCTGCACTAACTATTTCGCAAGGTACGTACTTAATATCACTCTCTCAATATCTAACCTCTCTACTAATTCGTTATAACCTCTACTTACCTTAAACATCTCTATCTTCCTATCAAAATACCTTTTATCATAACACCATTTCATACTTTTTCTATCATTCCATACAGAGGGTATTAAATCATAAAAACGCCTACTAAAAATTAAGGGACTACTTAAAAACACATTGTTTTCCTCTAAGGGACTCTTGCCCATCAAAAACATTTGTAAACATCTTGGTTTACAATAAACCTGGGGAAAATTACCCTCTGCCCTATATCTACAAAATAATTCTCTTCATATTCTCTCTCTAATTTACAAATGCTGATTTCTACTCTCTCACTGTTCCTATATTATCATCATCACTATTTATTTTCACTGTATTACTTTTATATATCTCATTTTCAACTATCTTACCACTATTACTTGTTAAGTCATTTTTGTAACTAACACTTACCTCGTTAATTATTTCTTCGTAATTTTTCGTTATTTTACCACAATTATTCTCACCTATACCAACACCATGGTCGTCTGTTATTTTGTTGTCTGTATTTTCGTCACACTCACCCGTGTCGTCATTATTTTTGACACCACTACACCCTCTTATTTGTTTTAATTCAACTCCTATATTCTCTAGTTTATTATTTATCGCCACGAACTTCTCACTCACTCCATTAAAATTCTCACTTATACTTTTAAATTGGTTATTCATACTTAATTTACTCATTTCTATTTCGCTTCTTATTTTCACGAATTCGTTATTCATGTCTCCTAACTTCTCGTCTTGTTTGTCAAATTTATTATTCATTTCAGTTTTGAATTCATTTAAACTCGTGTTCAAATTATCATTATTCTTATTTTGTTGTTCAAACTTATTATTTATCATTTCCATCATCAACGCTAATTGGTTAAATATATTTACCTTGTTATTTCTACTACCCCCTTCGACCGTTTCATTTACATTCAATATTTCGCCTACGCTCTCAACATTTTCATTCGTGCTTACCATATTATCTTGCGTAACATTAAACACTGATCCCACATCTACACTTTCATCTAAATTTGTATTTGCGTCTTTCTCTGCCATTTTTCGACTAAATTGTAAATCAACTTTAATGTAAATAATGTAAATTTCACTGTTAATTTACAATTTCACTGTTACTCGGGCGCCATTTATAGTCTTATGTGTAATTAATAATTATTTATATATTGAATTTATGTGCAAAGGTTGACCCAGAAATTCGTTTAGTGTACTTTGGCAGAGAACAGTGGGCAAATACAAATAACAAAATGCGTATATCAAGTAAAATATAACATTATTTATTTTCTCTCCAGAACATAGAAAAATCATGAACACACTTATTCTGCCTTAAGGCGTAAAACTGATTATCAATAAACTACGACATCAAAATATTACTACGTATATCAAAAATTATGCAACTCAACACTTCTTGTTAGGCCCATATTTTTTCATTCACTCAATCATGCACACTTTCACACTTTTACATTTATTTTTATTGAGCTCAATTTAAAAATGCCAGTATTTTTAAATTATGGAAATTGTATACAGATTGCTGAAATGTCTACTTCCCTTGATTATGCTGCGTAGAATTTCACCACATTGGACGTCTCCTCGTGGCATGCATTGTTTTGCTGTTTTCATTGTTACCTTTTTACGTGTTACTGCCGAACTGTCAATTTATTTTAAATAGTTACTGTTACTGATGAATATTTTGCCAAACACTGTTTTCACTTTGAAATATATATAAAGATTCACATTTTTGTTGTATGCGGACGCCCACGATTGCTACTGCACAGTGCAAAAGATGGTAGTCGACTGACTTTTTAGTGTTATAAATTTCCGCTTGTGTAGTCTCTAAACTGATTCACTCCTCTCCGCGCCATACGTCTCGTCCTCAGTACTGTAAAGTTTCACTGAACTTAGCGTCGCCTTTTCAGCTTGCAACAAACTGATTCTTCGTCAACAGAATACTTGATGTGTTGGTCACTGGCTAAAAATAGACTTTTGAAATAATTTCATAACCATATATGGCCACGGAAATATTTACTGACTTCGCCTCCCCTCAAAGGGGCCTCATCTGCGCATGTTATAAAAGTTATAAAATTACACAATAATATTTACATAAATTTAGACCCATTACAATACCCCCCCCCCAATGAGAGGATTTATGCCGAAGCATAAAAGCTCTCATTGACACTCATACTTTCTAAAGGGATCAGCCAAGATATGTCGCCACAACCCCCTTACGTTTTATGAAAATAGTGGTTAACTTACCCCTGGTCCAGTGACTGTGACCGCACCTGAATGACCTTACTGGACTTCTCTCTCGAGATCCCAACACCGCAAGGCCAGACAGGCACTTGACGCTCCTGCTATGGCGCTCAGGCCAGCACAGGACCATCAACAAAAAATATCAAATAGTGGCCTGGTATAATAACATCCCTAACTGATCTGGTTCCCCTTAGCTGTGTTGGTTAGCGTTAAGTACTTTTTTTTTTTTTTTACCCTACATATCGATGAATACTTGGTCTAAGTCTAATACATTATAAGAATTACATACCAACATTCTGTATAACCTTCTCTCTTTAACTCTTACCCAAAAATTCAAAATGATCGCCCTGATTCCCATCAAAATTTAAATAAACATTTCCATTACAAAATTAACAAACTCCTTATATAGAGTAAACACATCAAATCAACTACATTAGAACAAATTACTTAACAATCGTTAAGCATCTTCATATTACGCCTTAATACATCAAAATGAAATACTCCTCGTTAATACAATATCATTCATTTACATCAGAAAATCAATTACATACTCTACATTATTGATGTAACTCATTTTAATATTTCGTTACAACCTAGTAACCACCTTCTCCATCATCACATAATTTATTAAATTCTGAACTTATTTTAAACTCCTCCTTCCACAACACTATTACCCCCCCCCGGACTGTAGCGCCCAGTTGCCTCCACAAGGACTGAAACGGAAGGGGTGAACACTTTTTTCTTTTCTTTCTCCCCCATCCTTGCTTTAGCGTTATACAAAATTCGGCATTACTGATATCCCAGATACCAGTAATCCTATTATATTAATATTCACACTCTCCTAATCGGTCTATCACCCATACTTAGGTATATAGCCGTGTTCCAAAGATCTATAATCTTAGATACCCCTGATCTAAACCCCCCAGTTGTATTTCTAAGTTCACCAATTTAGAATATTAAGCCAAATCCACGGTCAGGGTGTGGTGAAGCCGTGACTCCTCGAAAATGGGGAATCGCATTTACCATATATTTTATATACAATATATGTTTAAGATTCCTACGCACTAACATAATAAAACATAATAAACACTCACAATGAACATAAACTTCATTACATTAAAATAAACATCTCAGTTGCATCTGAATAAAATTTTCAAACATTTCAAAACTTTAATTTCAATTGAACCTGTTGATACTCAACCTTTAATTATTTACCACTTCTTATACCATTAGGTTCTCCGAAAATTCAAATTTATTATCAACGTTCATTTTACATAACATTTTATTTATTAAACATTGTGATTATTACCTCAAAATAAATAATTCATCTTTAAATTTGCATATAAAATTATAAACATTACACTTTAATTTCAATTGAACTTTTTACTAATCAATCATCAATTATTTAGCATTTACTATACCATGAAATTCTCCAAAATTTTTAATTTGTTATCAACATTCATCTTATACAATATTTCATTTATTATCTCTTTTCAAATTAATTCAATTATTCTATCAAACACATCTCATTACTTTTAACAAAATTCACAAAGTTGATTATACTTCATATTGTTACATCATTACATTTAGCATTAACACAAAAGTATATACAATCCACATTATTATCTGTTATCGTTTACCACAAATCATTTCCTAAAACAGTTCATTTCAAAACACTCTACTCACATAGTTAAACGTTCATAAACATTAATTGTTTACCCCCCATCATCGTATAATAACCTGGTCTTACGTCTACACAATTCATTTTTTATTAAATTCATTATATTATTTCTATCAATATAAAGATTATTCAAATTCTTATACCCTTCCACAATACCACAACAATTAACAGGATTATTCTATATTATTACCTCATATAATTTGTCACCATCGAGTATAGTTAAGTCACCTTTAGTATGATTTGTCACAATTAGGTCAATTATAATTTCATCATTATCATCTGCTGCTATCCCAGTTACATCATAAGGTAAGTAATCAATATCATCAACCTTATCATCATTTGCTGCACTAACTATTTCGCAAGGTACGTACTTAATATCACTCTCTCAATATCTAACCTCTCTACTAATTCGTTATAACCTCTACTTACCTTAAACATCTCTATCTTCCTATCAAAATACCTTTTATCATAACACCATTTCATACTTTTTCTATCATTCCATACAGAGGGTATTAAATCATAAAAACGCCTACTAAAAATTAAGGGACTACTTAAAAACACATTGTTTTCCTCTAAGGGACTCTTGCCCATCAAAAACATTTGTAAACATCTTGGTTTACAATAAACCTGGGGAAAATTACCCTCTGCCCTATATCTACAAAATAATTCTCTTCATATTCTCTCTCTAATTTACAAATGCTGATTTCTACTCTCTCACTGTTCCTATATTATCATCATCACTATTTATTTTCACTGTATTACTTTTATATATCTCATTTTCAACTATCTTACCACTATTACTTGTTAAGTCATTTTTGTAACTAACACTTACCTCGTTAATTATTTCTTCGTAATTTTTCGTTATTTTACCACAATTATTCTCACCTATACCAACACCATGGTCGTCTGTTATTTTGTTGTCTGTATTTTCGTCACACTCACCCGTGTCGTCATTATTTTTGACACCACTACACCCTCTTATTTGTTTTAATTCAACTCCTATATTCTCTAGTTTATTATTTATCGCCACGAACTTCTCACTCACTCCATTAAAATTCTCACTTATACTTTTAAATTGGTTATTCATACTTAATTTACTCATTTCTATTTCGCTTCTTATTTTCACGAATTCGTTATTCATGTCTCCTAACTTCTCGTCTTGTTTGTCAAATTTATTATTCATTTCAGTTTTGAATTCATTTAAACTCGTGTTCAAATTATCATTATTCTTATTTTGTTGTTCAAACTTATTATTTATCATTTCCATCATCAACGCTAATTGGTTAAATATATTTACCTTGTTATTTCTACTACCCCCTTCGACCGTTTCATTTACATTCAATATTTCGCCTACGCTCTCAACATTTTCATTCGTGCTTACCATATTATCTTGCGTAACATTAAACACTGATCCCACATCTACACTTTCATCTAAATTTGTATTTGCGTCTTTCTCTGCCATTTTTCGACTAAATTGTAAATCAACTTTAATGTAAATAATGTAAATTTCACTGTTAATTTACAATTTCACTGTTACTCGGGCGCCATTTATAGTCTTATGTGTAATTAATAATTATTTATATATTGAATTTATGTGCAAAGGTTGACCCAGAAATTCGTTTAGTGTACTTTGGCAGAGAACAGTGGGCAAATACAAATAACAAAATGCGTATATCAAGTAAAATATAACATTATTTATTTTCTCTCCAGAACATAGAAAAATCATGAACACACTTATTCTGCCTTAAGGCGTAAAACTGATTATCAATAAACTACGACATCAAAATATTACTACGTATATCAAAAATTATGCAACTCAACACTTCTTGTTAGGCCCATATTTTTTCATTCACTCAATCATGCACACTTTCACACTTTTACATTTATTTTTATTGAGCTCAATTTAAAAATGCCAGTATTTTTAAATTATGGAAATTGTATACAGATTGCTGAAATGTCTACTTCCCTTGATTATGCTGCGTAGAATTTCACCACATTGGACGTCTCCTCGTGGCATGCATTGTTTTGCTGTTTTCATTGTTACCTTTTTACGTGTTACTGCCGAACTGTCAATTTATTTTAAATAGTTACTGTTACTGATGAATATTTTGCCAAACACTGTTTTCACTTTGAAATATATATAAAGATTCACATTTTTGTTGTATGCGGACGCCCACGATTGCTACTGCACAGTGCAAAAGATGGTAGTCGACTGACTTTTTAGTGTTATAAATTTCCGCTTGTGTAGTCTCTAAACTGATTCACTCCTCTCCGCGCCATACGTCTCGTCCTCAGTACTGTAAAGTTTCACTGAACTTAGCGTCGCCTTTTCAGCTTGCAACAAACTGATTCTTCGTCAACAGAATACTTGATGTGTTGGTCACTGGCTAAAAATAGACTTTTGAAATAATTTCATAACCATATATGGCCACGGAAATATTTACTGACTTCGCCTCCCCTCAAAGGGGCCTCATCTGCGCATGTTATAAAAGTTATAAAATTACACAATAATATTTACATAAATTTAGACCCATTACAATACCCCCCCCCCCAATGAGAGGATTTATGCCGAAGCATAAAAGCTCTCATTGACACTCATACTTTCTAAAGGGATCAGCCAAGATATGTCGCCACAACCCCCTTACGTTTTATGAAAATAGTGGTTAACTTACCCCTGGTCCAGTGACTGTGACCGCACCTGAATGACCTTACTGGACTTCTCTCTCGAGATCCCAACACCGCAAGGCCAGACAGGCACTTGACGCTCCTGCTATGGCGCTCAGGCCAGCACAGGACCATCAACAAAAAATATCAAATAGTGGCCTGGTATAATAACATCCCTAACTGATCTGGTTCCCCTTAGCTGTGTTGGTTAGCGTTAAGTACTTTTTTTTTTTTTTTACCCTACATATCGATGAATACTTGGTCTAAGTCTAATACATTATAAGAATTACATACCAACATTCTGTATAACCTTCTCTCTTTAACTCTTACCCAAAAATTCAAAATGATCGCCCTGATTCCCATCAAAATTTAAATAAACATTTCCATTACAAAATTAACAAACTCCTTATATAGAGTAAACACATCAAATCAACTACATTAGAACAAATTACTTAACAATCGTTAAGCATCTTCATATTACGCCTTAATACATCAAAATGAAATACTCCTCGTTAATACAATATCATTCATTTACATCAGAAAATCAATTACATACTCTACATTATTGATGTAACTCATTTTAATATTTCGTTACAACCTAGTAACCACCTTCTCCATCATCACATAATTTATTAAATTCTGAACTTATTTTAAACTCCTCCTTCCACAACACTATTACCCCCCCCCCGGACTGTAGCGCCCAGTTGCCTCCACAAGGACTGAAACGGAAGGGGTGAACACTTTTTTCTTTTCTTTCTCCCCCATCCTTGCTTTAGCGTTATACAAAATTCGGCATTACTGATATCCCAGATACCAGTAATCCTATTATATTAATATTCACACTCTCCTAATCGGTCTATCACCCATACTTAGGTATATAGCCGTGTTCCAAAGATCTATAATCTTAGATACCCCTGATCTAAACCCCCCAGTTGTATTTCTAAGTTCACCAATTTAGAATATTAAGCCAAATCCACGGTCAGGGTGTGGTGAAGCCGTGACTCCTCGAAAATGGGGAATCGCATTTACCATATATTTTATATACAATATATGTTTAAGATTCCTACGCACTAACATAATAAAACATAATAAACACTCACAATGAACATAAACTTCATTACATTAAAATAAACATCTCAGTTGCATCTGAATAAAATTTTCAAACATTTCAAAACTTTAATTTCAATTGAACCTGTTGATACTCAACCTTTAATTATTTACCACTTCTTATACCATTAGGTTCTCCGAAAATTCAAATTTATTATCAACGTTCATTTTACATAACATTTTATTTATTAAACATTGTGATTATTACCTCAAAATAAATAATTCATCTTTAAATTTGCATATAAAATTATAAACATTACACTTTAATTTCAATTGAACTTTTTACTAATCAATCATCAATTATTTAGCATTTACTATACCATGAAATTCTCCAAAATTTTTAATTTGTTATCAACATTCATCTTATACAATATTTCATTTATTATCTCTTTTCAAATTAATTCAATTATTCTATCAAACACATCTCATTACTTTTAACAAAATTCACAAAGTTGATTATACTTCATATTGTTACATCATTACATTTAACATTAACACAAAAGTATATACAATCCACATTATTATCTGTTATCGTTTACCACAAATCATTTCCTAAAACAGTTCATTTCAAAACACTCTACTCACATAGTTAAACGTTCATAAACATTAATTGTTTACCCCCCATCATCGTATAATAACCTGGTCTTACGTCTACACAATTCATTTTTTATTAAATTCATTATATTATTTCTATCAATATAAAGATTATTCAAATTCTTATACCCTTCCACAATACCACAACAATTAACAGGATTATTCCATATTATTACCTCATATAATTTGTCACCATCGAGTATAGTTAAGTCACCTTTAGTATGATTTGTCACAATTAGGTCAATTATAATTTCATCATTATCATCTGCTGCTATCCCAGTTACATCATAAGGTAAGTAATCAATATCATCAACCTTATCATCATTTGCTGCACTAACTATTTCGCAAGGTACGTACTTAATATCACTCTCTCAATATCTAACCTCTCTACTAATTCGTTATAACCTCTACTTACCTTAAACATCTCTATCTTCCTATCAAAATACCTTTTATCATAACACCATTTCATACTTTTTCTATCATTCCATACAGAGGGTATTAAATCATAAAAACGCCTACTAAAAATTAAGGGACTACTTAAAAACACATTGTTTTCCTCTAAGGGACTCTTGCCCATCAAAAACATTTGTAAACATCTTGGTTTACAATAAACCTGGGGAAAATTACCCTCTGCCCTATATCTACAAAATAATTCTCTTCATATTCTCTCTCTAATTTACAAATGCTGATTTCTACTCTCTCACTGTTCCTATATTATCATCATCACTATTTATTTTCACTGTATTACTTTTATATATCTCATTTTCAACTATCTTACCACTATTACTTGTTAAGTCATTTTCGTAACTAACACTTACCTCGTTAATTATTTCTTCGTAATTTTTCGTTATTTTACCACAATTATTCTCACCTATACCAACACCATGGTCGTCTGTTATTTTGTTGTCTGTATTTTCGTCACACTCGCCCGTGTCGTCATTATTTTTGACACCACTACACCCACTTATTTGTTTTAATTCAACTCCTATATTCTCTAGTTTATTATTTATCGCCACGAACTTCTCACTCACTCCATTAAAATTCTCACTTATACTTTTAAATTGGTTATTCATACTTAATTTACTCATTTCTATTTCGCTTCTTATTTTCACGAATTCGTTATTCATGTCTCCTAACTTCTCGTCTTGTTTGTCAAATTTATTATTCATTTCAGTTTTGAATTCATTTAAACTCGTGTTCAAATTATCATTATTCTTATTTCGTTGTTCAAACTTATTATTTATCATTTCCATCATCAACGCTAATTGGTTAAATATATTTACCTTGTTATTTCTACTACCCCCTTCGACCGTTTCATTTACATTCAATATTTCGCCTACGCTCTCGACATTTTCATTCGTGCTTACCATATTATCTTGCGTAACATTAAACACTGATCCCACATCTACACTTTCATCTAAATTTGTATTTGCGTCTTTCTCTGCCATTTTTCGACTAAATTGTAAATCAACTTTAATGTAAATAATGTAAATTTCACTGTTAATTTACAATTTCACTGTTACTCGGGCGCCATTTATAGTCTTATGTGTAATTAATAATTATTTATATATTGAATTTATGTGCAAAGGTTGACCCAGAAATTCGTTTAGTGTACTTTGGCAGAGAACAGTGGGCAAATACAAATAACAAAATGCGTATATCAAGTAAAATATAACATTATTTATTTTCTCTCCAGAACATAGAAAAATCATGAACACACTTATTCTGCCTTAAGGCGTAAAACTGATTATCAATAAACTACGACATCAAAATATTACTACGTATATCAAAAATTATGCAACTCAACACTTCTTGTTAGGCCCATATTTTTTCATTCACTCAATCACGCACACTTTCACACTTTTACATTTATTTTTATTGAGCTCAATTTAAAAATGCCAGTATTTTTAAATTATGGAAATTGTATACAGATTGCTGAAATGTCTACTTCCCTTGATTATGCTGCGTAGAATTTCACCACATTGGACGTCTCCTCGTGGCATGCATTGTTTTGCTGTTTTCATTGTTACCTTTTTACGTGTTACTGCCGAACTGTCAATTTATTTTAAATAGTTACTGTTACTGATGAATATTTTGCCAAACACTGTTTTCACTTTGAAATATATATAAAGATTCACATTTTTGTTGTATGCGGACGCCCACGATTGCTACTGCACAGTGCAAAAGATGGTAGTCGACTGACTTTTTAGTGTTATAAATTTCCGCTTGTGTAGTCTCTAAACTGATTCACTCCTCTCCGCGCCATACGTCTCGTCCTCAGTACTGTAAAGTTTCACTGAACTTAGCGTCGCCTTTTCAGCTTGCAACGAACTGATTCTTCGTCAACAGAATACTTGATGTGTTGGTCACTGGCTAAAAATAGACTTTCGAAATAATTTCATAACCATATATGGCCACGGAAATATTTACTGACTTCGCCTCCCCTCAAAGGGGCCTCATCTGCGCATGTTATAAAAGTTATAAAATTACACAATAATATTTACGTAAATTTAGACCCATTACATGCAAAAGTTACATAGTAGTTACTCTGAGGCAGCTGCTTGTGAAAGGAAAATATTGGGATTATAATTCAACAACCTGTAATGTAATAAAATTGAATGGTCTTGAATTCATGTTCATATTACTCATGTAACGTATTTAGTACTAGTCATACAACACACATTTTAAATTAATTTTAATGTATTTATATTTTTTATATTTGTGAAAATAATGACTGCTGTAAAAAAGGTAAGGTGTTGACTTGTCACATCATGTGGCTTGGATTTGTCTCACAAAAAAATGTAATTGGCTTCAAATGATCACACTCTCACAAATCGATGCAAACTAATGAGTGACAATCCTGCCAAGCAATACCTTTCTATGTAACTGTTCATGTAGGCTTCACATACCTATAAGACAATCATGCATAGGTATACACACAGAAGCTGGTGCCTAATTCAAGCACAGCACTCAGAGAAGATATACAACATACCTGCTAAAAAGAATGCCTGCAGGTAAAATAGGTAATATAAATTCATTATGTATGTATAGTCTCCAGACCGCATTAATAATTGTAAATTTATAAAAGTATAAATACCTTATAGTCCGTCTTGCGGTCTTGTAGTTTTTCAATGTGTATCACTACATGTTTCGAAAGTAAACTTTCATCATCAGGTATATTGTAAACTTCCTCCTATTTTCTAGGGCTCGTCAGTGAAAGTAAAAAACAATAAATAAGTGAACAATATAACACAAATGTACTAGTCAATACGATTAACGTTGACATAATATCTCGTAGCAGTGCGCACTGTACTATTGTCAACACAACTGAGTGAGCCTCAAAGTTCATTATTTATCTTTATTACTGTGTCGTATAATATATTGGATTTAAAAAGGAGTTGGTCATTGAGTAAACACTTGTTATTAATTTTGGAAGCTCTGTAAATTTCGAATTCTTCTAGAGCATCCATAAGTCTGCCTTTGCTACATATGTGTAAGGGTACTAAATTATCTGTGAAACTAGTGTAACTATGGTTTTCATTTACAAGATGCATGAAATCGACATTCGCCATGCATCTTGTAAATGAAAACCATAGTTTCACAGATAATTTAGTACCCTTACACATATGTAGCAAAGGCAGACTTATGGATGCTCTAGAAGAATTCGAAATTTACAGAGCTTCCAAAATTAATAACAAGTGTTTACTCAACGACCAACTCCTTGTTAAATCCAATATATTATACGACACAGTAATGAAGATAAATAATGAACTTAGAGGCTCACTCAGTTGTGTGTTGACAATAGTACAGTGCGCACTGCTACGAGATATTACGTCAACGTTAATCGTATTGACTAGTACATTTGTGTTATATTGTTCACTTATTTATTGTTTTTTACTTTCACTGACGAGCCCTAGAAAATAGGAGGAAGTTTACAATATACCTGATGATGAAAGTTTGCTTTCGAAACATGTAGTGATACACATTGAAAAACTACAAGACTGCAAGATGGACTATAAGGTATTTATACTTTTATAAATTTACAAGTAATATAAATATAATATTAATTTCATTTTCCACTGCTACTTTTAAAACGATTAAGTGTAAAATATATCTAATATTGCCTTTGATTGCAGTATGACTAAGTAATTACCTTCAATCTACTTATTCCACAATACAAAACGAAACAATTCAAATACACTTTAACTTGGTTCTAAGAAATATGTGTTCATTACATCATTTCAAGTAAAAAAAAATTATTCAAACAATGTTTTGAAGTCAACATGCTCTTAATTTTGTTTACCTTAAATGTTTTTTCTGTTCTATAATAAGCAGGATGTAGAATCCTGACTTTTGGTCTTCACTGCATATATTTAACTAGAAAATCATTTTCCTGTTCCCTTTTTTTCTGTGTTATGAAGTTTTATGATGACCCAAACAGTAGTTTCATCTATGATGACTCAAACTCGTACTCATTTCATCTTCTAGTTTATTGTAATTCAGTATACATGAGTGACACTAAGAATGAAGTAAAAGTATAAATTTATAATAAAGATTAATGAGCATAAACTATAAACACAAAACCAGTAGACCAGTGAATTAAAGAAATGATTGTATAGCAAATTAAGAAAAAATTAAATTGTCTTTCTTTTTTTGTATTAATAGCCAAGACTAGAGTACAGAAAAGCTAAAGTTGATCAGAACATTTTAGATTTATTTGTTAAATGAATTATTTTTTTAGTGTTATACCACCAATCATGGTTGTATTTTGGTTTATGTTACAGAACGTAAACAAATTTACATAAATTAACTTGAAATAAATTTGTCTTCAAATAAAATTATTCACATTTTATATAGGTACTGGTGATATTAATCTAGAGACGTACTGGTGATATTAATCTAGAGACCTAGGTTCACACGCAATACCTTAAAATTAACATGTTTTTCATCCTGTGGAAATAAGTGCCTGGGATAACATCCTGAGAGAAATAATAGGATGCTGAAGTGTAGTTGTGTCTACACTAATTTTCTTGTACGCCATATAGCTCAACTTGATTACCTACTGTCTGGTATGTTGCTGGTACAAAAAAAAAAATATTATTTATTTAGTAACTACCACATAGTGTATTATCTAATGGAATGATTCTACAACAATAATACTAACTACTTACTCTCTAATACTTTTTAGGGGCTCAGCCCTCAATGTAAGAGGGCATAGAGATTGCAGCTGTCTGACGTACAGGATTTGAAACGTGACCACCCTCAGTAAACTTTCCATCAACACTTGCAAGTCACCATAATGGAGAACTGATTATTAGTAACAAAGAAAGCTGCAGCCTTGATTGGAAATTCGATTACTTCTAAGTAATCTGAACATGTATTTGTTATATGGGTGTGGTATATCCCTGGGAAGATATTGATACTAAAAGATTATAGTATTAGTCTAACTATAATATAAAATCTCTTCTAAAAGATTATGGACAGAACAGCTGACTTATGTCAAAACTACCTTCCAGTAGGGCTTCTCAAAGTGTGGGCTGGGACCCCATACGGGGTCGTGTAACTGAATTTGGGGGTCGCAGAAATTTTAGCAAAACTAATGCCTGGAGACAATTTCAAAAATTGTTTCCTTCAAATTCTGATGCTGAAAAAGAAAATTGGATCCATAAACCATACTCAATTGAAATGATTAATGTCAGTCATTTACCAGTAAACCCTCAAGAATTTGCAGTTATTGAGTGACGCAGGTTTAAAACTTGTTTTCAAAAAAAAATCGTTAAATGAATTTTTATTCTTTGTATTGTTTAAATTGGCAGCCATCCTTACTATTTCTTTTATGAATTTGCTAACTGCTATATTTTTTATTGTTCGACTAAGCTTTTCGTCATTACCTGAAGATGTCAGTAATGACGAAAAGCTTAGTCGAACAATAAAAAATATAGCAGTTAGCAAATTCATAAAAGAAATAGTAAATAAATGAATTTTTGCTCGGGATCAGGACAGAATTGACAACATTTCTTGAAATAACTCGAAACATACTTCTACAATTTTGTACTACATATTTATGCGAAGCGGCATTTTCAATATTAATGTTTATAAAATCAAAAAAATTGCTCAACTCTGCAAAACGTTGAAGAAAGTGTGTATCCTGCAGTATCGAATAGTCATTCAAGATTTAAGTAACTTTGTCGAATTTTGTTGCTTCTCTGCTAGATACAATTTTCCCTCGAACGAGGCCTTTCGGTTTCGCAACCATTATCAAGTTCTTCCTAAACTTGATAATGGTTGCGAAACCGAAAGGCCTCGTTCGAGGGAAAATTGTATATAGCAGAGAAGCAACAAAATTCGACAAAGTTGTTATGAAGACTGCTAACATAGAGAAAATAACTGATACAAGATTTAAGTCTTTATTAAAAGTAAACAAGCACATCCAGCCCATTAATATGAATATTTGGCTTTGTCTTTAATACATGCTAAAATTATGTTAGTATGTATACCAAAGAATTGTTTTCAAATAAATTTTCTTTATGATTTATTAACAGCAAATATTTTAATTCATATCCCTAGTTTACATACCTCTATACCTAGGGTTGCAAAATTATTAGCTCGGGTAAAGGGGGTTGCCAAACGGAAAAGTTTGAGAAGCCCTACCTTAGAGCATATGCTGAGGCAACAGATGCAAATGCATGGCTATATCAACAATTTGCACATGTTGTGCATTACACAATGCTCTCAGTATTTTCAGACTTTCTCAATTGTTCTACTGGCATTCAGGTCAATCTTTTCACATACTATGCCATATGATTCAAAAGTGGAATAAGTCACTTTGGATCTGTGATTGGTATGTATGCATTATCAGAGTTCCCGTTACTGTGACTTGTGAAATATTGTGTGCGGACATCTGTATTTGTGACTTGTATTATTGATGCAACACTGTTGAATAGGTGACATATACTATGCGTTACATTAGTGAGTGTTGGACAACTGTTAGCTTGGTACACTTGAAAAATTGTACCCAAGTGTTTATTCTTGTTTTTGTTTGGAACTGCATTTCAAGTTGTAATGAATTGTTTGGAGTTCAGTTATTTTATTTCCACTGTTTAACATGACAACCCATGAGACCATTGTGATGTTGATGTATAGTATTACTGCAAACAGAAAAACAACAGACCATAAAACACTGATGGGAAGCAGAAGAAAATGTAGAACTACAGGACGAGAAATATAGCCTTGAAAGAAAAGATACAGAGGATCAGCATAAAGCACTATTGCCACTAGCAAAGCAATAGTGTAGCGGGGCATTTTTGGGCATACCTGGGGTAATAACATAATTTGTATTTTTTTTTTTATAAATAAATAATAATAACTTTATCCCTTGTTGAGTGATAAGGACAGAAATTATAAATTTTGTAACCGAGAGGTAAATTTGTTTGAAACGAAAACAACCGTGGCAACATTGACTGTGCAGAATTGTTTAACAATGTTTTGTAAAACCAGTATGAACGTATTTGATAGCCGACAAGCTGTACCAAGATCAACAAATGACGAAAACAACAGTAAACAAATTATATAACCAGCATCAGGCGAGCGTTACGTCAGAGCCTATCCTTGATGAGTAAGTCAGTTACATAACATGAATGCAGGGTGTGTCGAGCCAGCAGCTATGTGACGCACCAACAGAACAAAGTAGTCAGCTATCAACATCTCAGCGGACCAGACGCTAACCACTGTGCGTCTGCCCGGCTCTCGCCGGTTTTTTCGGGCGAAGTTATTGTGTTCGCCGCCGGGCCCGCAACACACCAACAAATGTGAACAATGTCTAATTAAACAATGCACGATTATTACAGTGATCAAAATGTGAAATCAATATAATAAACTCAATAGATCCGCTAGTTACGTTGTGCGTGTAACATCGCCCGGACACAAATGAACAGATAAGTAAACATGAGAAAACATCACTTTAGACAAAAATTTTAAACATTTCAATTTTTTAATAGAAGGAAATAGAATAAAATCTAATATGAGATCTCACGGGGTATAAATTATGTGTGTGTGTGTGTGTGTGCGTGAGTATGTGAGAATAGATAAATTGAAACAAAGAAGGCTGGTTTGTGAAGATATATAATCATTAAATGTAATTATTGGTGAAATATAATCAAAGAAATATAATTAATAAATAAGACCAAATTAATAATGAAAAAGATGTAAGAAAAATAATTTTAATGACATTCATTTCACGAGTTCATAGTTAAGGTGGCAATAGGATGTAAGTGTAGGAAAAGAAGTTTTATTTTTTGTTGTTGTGTGTATTAAAGAATAAATAAACCTTAGGTTCATTGCCAATATGAATTAAATTAATTATTATTTCAGCAACCACATTCTGCTCTCCTAGTCCGCTGAAAAGAACCCTTATAAATTATTTTCTTGCAGTAGCTTCACATTTGGCTTCCGAACTTAGGGACGATTTATATAATAATATTATATAAATATAGGCCCACTGGGAAAGCAGAATGGTTGTTTAAG
This sequence comes from Magicicada septendecula, assembly GCA_034769895.1. Lineage (NCBI taxonomy): Eukaryota > Metazoa > Arthropoda > Insecta > Hemiptera > Cicadidae > Magicicada > Magicicada septendecula. The sequence continues at coordinate 71,237 of JAWRYS010001967.1, read as the reverse complement.
GTAAAATAAATTTTTTTTTTCATACGTAAATTAGACGCAAGTATGGGGTTATGTTTTGATAGGGTTATGTATGTAGTGAATTATTTGTCAAATTATATAAGGAGTATTATGAGGTAATATACATAATAATTGGTATGTATGATAATTATTAAATAGTATAAAGAGTATTATAAAAAAGTAAAAATGGCAGATAATAGTGCTGTCAGATTATCTGACAGTCAGTTTAGTAGCGATTCGGGTGTTCAAACGAATGATAATGTAGAGAGTCAGTTGACCGAATCAAAAATAATGAAAGATGTCGAATATCAATCGACACCTATCCAAAATAAAAAAAATGACGGTACGTATGAAATGTTGAAAGCAATACAAGCAATGATAGAAAACCAGAGTGTAAAGTTAGACGAACACAAAAACGAAATGCAAGATTTCAAAAGTAGTATAAATAAGAAATTAGATATTCAGAACAGTAAATTCGATATTCAAAAGAATAGTTTTGAGGAGTTATTAAAAAATCAGAATAAAGAGTTGAAACATGAAATACAAGAAATGAATAAACATTTAGAAAGCACTCACGAAATAATAAGAAACAGTTTAAATAAGTTAGAACAGAAGTTCGAGAAATTAGGTGACAATGTTTTCAGTAAGACAAAATGTAAAAATGACGAAATAGTAGACAATTTTGAGAGTATAGTGGGGGTGAAGAATAATGATGAAAATATAATAACAAATAGTACTGATGAAGTTTTAGAATGCGATAATGAAATGTTCATGAGTGTTTATGAAGTAGAGAGAGAGTGGAAGAATAATGTAGTAATTAAATGGGGACAGAGGGCAAATTTTCCCCTTATTGTTTATAATGATGATGATGATTTAATGTTGTTTTTTCAGGGCAAGAGACCCTTATTGTTAAATGAAGTAGTGTTGTATAATGTTGTACCCTCTGTCCGTAATAATGGTGAGAGTGTGATGTGGTGCTATGAAGAAAGAGAGTTATATGTTGAGAATGAAATGGAAATATATAAGTTAGAGAGAAAGTATGATGAATTGAGAAAATTACTAGAAGGGGTGATGATGAATAATGTGAAATACGTACCTGTTGAAAGAGAGACAGAAAATAATTTTGATAATATCTTACCTGACTATAATGACTTACTTGACGTAGTAGTTGAGGAATACAAAGATGAGAAAATTTACCTGACATTAACAAATAACCCTGATATAGACGGGACAATCCTAACCTATGGTGACAAGATTTATAGTGGTACAATGGATGAAATAGAATTGATGGATTATTATGATAGTAACAATTATAATAATTTGTATGTTGATAAAAATGATGAAGGTTACAAATATGTTAGATATATATATAACGATGGAGGATGAGCTAAAAGATCAGTGTTGGGACATTTTTAAATATTGTAAATTTTTGGTAATGACCTTGCTGATTTGGACATCTGAAGTGAGATACACTTGAACAGTTTTGACGCATATTTTGTAAATAATATTGAATTCATTTGTGTGTATTGTGAAATGTTAAATAAGTAATGTGTATATGTTTTAGAAAATGTTGTATTAATAATATTATTAATATTTTTGCACTCTAATTAAATAACCAAATAATTACGAAGACAATAGTTAATGATTTATAGAATGTTGATAATAATTGAAATATGTTTTAATAATCAAATGAATATTTAATTTTAATAATAAATTGAATTAAATAAGTTGAGATGTTTAGATATTGTGATTGAATGTTATGTGTTTTAATTTTATAAGGTAATTAAATTGTGTGATGAGATTTTAATTTAATAATCATGAATAAATAAATAAATGTTAAATGGTCTATTTTGTGGAATAACTTAATGATTAAAAATATGTGTTAATAATAAATTTAGAATTTTTGAAAATCTGATTACAACACAGGATAAATTCATCATGATGATAAATAAAAACAGTTAATGAAAATTTTAAATAATAATGTTTATAAATTTTATATAAATTATTTAAAAGAGAATTGTTTGTTTGATGTCTGCTAATAATCCAGGTGTATTGCTATTTGTGTATTGTGTTATGTGATGTATTATAATAGTGTGTGTGGCTGGGAGGTTATCCAAGGGGATAACGTATTAAAAATTTGATATATTTTAATTAATAATGATGATTTGCTACTCAATAATTTTGTTTGAATTTAAAAAATAGATGCACTAAATACTTCTTATATTGTGTTATTATGTCTTATTGTGTTGTTTGCATTTAGTATGTTAGGAATAAGTATTATAAAAATATAATAATATGTTTTCAATGTGTTTACAGATTTTAAAATAAAATGAAAAATAGTTGTAATAAGTAAAATTTTCAATAGGTTGTAAAAGATAGAAATGGGTGATAATAATTAGTTGAATAAAATGTTTGAGTCAATTCAAGTTGAATTTTGTGGGACATAGATTTGTCCAAATCGAAGTAAAAGTTAAAGTAATAGTGGAAATGAAAATAATGCAATGTTGTTTTGAGTTAATGTAATGTTATAGAATTTGAGAAGTATAAGTGGAGACACAGTAGTTATGGAGATTTTATGTAGAGTTTTGAGCGATATATTGTTTATTTGTTGATGTTAATTTGTTGTAATTGTAGTGAGGTTATGAGATTGAGATTTTTTGGGGATGGCAATTTTGTAGTAGTGGTAGTGTATTTGGGGAGTCCGCAACAAGGGTTGGGACGGGATAGGGACCGATTGGCGCCGGAAAGGGTTACCTAGGGTGAGTCCAGGGACCAACATAAGGGAATGAGTTTTGGGAAGGAAACACGTATCCTATGTACAAAGGGTTAGAGAGTATTTTTTTTTTATAAGAGTAGAAGGTGGCGATTGGAGTTAAAGTAGTAAGTAGTTAGAGGTAGAGAAGGGTTAGTAAAATTTTGATAGTGGGGTGTCATACTAGATAAAGATTTTGTAAGGGAGCATTAGAGTAATAAAAGGGGTAAGATTATGAATAAATGCCAAATGGATAAAGTAAATTATAATGAAATAATGAATAACGGAGAATCACCCAAAGTAATGAAATGGAATAATGATGGCCAGAATTGAAAAAAAAAAATAAAAAAAAAAAAAATAATAATTTTTGTAATTTTGAGAAACGAATTAATAAGAGTAAATCAAGTTTAAAAGTAATTTTTTGATTTTATATGTCAATTTAATGATGTAAAGTGTGTAACATTTTAATTGTAAGTTGTTTATTTTAAAATGAATTATTAATGTACTGTGTTTTCTTATGTTAAGTTATGTTAGGTATTCTGATATATACATGTTAGTAATAAGTGAGTAAAAACAAAACCAGTGCTTCTTAGCGCAAACCAGCACCGCTAGGGGGGAACAGATCAGTTGGGGATATGGTGTTGTATAAGGCCACTATTTAATATTTTGATTTGTTGTTTCAGTGTTTGGTGATGCTGTGGCGGCGGACCTGAGCTGGCCTGCGCGTCAGAGCAGGGGCGTTGAGTATCTGTCTGACTCTACGGTGTTGGGATCTCGAGAGAGAAGTCCAGTATTGTCATGCAGATGCAGTCACAGTCACCAGACCAAGGGTGAGTTGATTATTCTTTTTTGTAAACCATACAGGGGGTTGTGGCGACATATCCTGGCTGATCCCTTTAGCAAGTATGAATGTGTCAATGAGATTTTTTATGCTTCGGCATAAAATATCTCATTGAGGGGGTATTGTAGCGGGGCATTTTTGGGCATACCTGGGGTAATAACATAATTTGTATTTTTTTTTTTATAAATAAATAATAATAACTTTATCCCTTGTTGAGTGATAAGGACAGAAATTATAAATTTTGTAACCGAGAGGTAAATTTGTTTGAAACGAAAACAACCGTGGCAACATTGACTGTGCAGAATTGTTTAACAATGTTTTGTAAAACCAGTATGAACGTATTTGATAGCCGACAAGCTGTACCAAGATCAACAAATGACGAAAACAACAGTAAACAAATTATATAACCAGCATCAGGCGAGCGTTACGTCAGAGCCTATCCTTGATGAGTAAGTCAGTTACATAACATGAATGCAGGGTGTGTCGAGCCAGCAGCTATGTGACGCACCAACAGAACAAAGTAGTCAGCTATCAACATCTCAGCGGACCAGACGCTAACCACTGTGCGTCTGCCCGGCTCTCGCCGGTTTTTTCGGGCGAAGTTATTGTGTTCGCCGCCGGGCCCGCAGCACACCAACAAATGTGAACAATGTCTAATTAAACAATGCACGATTATTACAGTGATCAAAATGTGAAATCAATATAATAAACTCAATAGATCCGCTAGTTACGTTGTGCGTGTAACATCGCCCGGACACAAATGAACAGATAAGTAAACATGAGAAAACATCACTTTAGACAAAAATTTTAAACATTTCAATTTTTTAATAGAAGGAAATAGAATAAAATCTAATATGAGATCTCACGGGGTATAAATTATGTGTGTGTGTGTGTGTGCGTGAGTATGTGAGAATAGATAAATTGAAACAAAGAAGGCTGGTTTGTGAAGATATATAATCATTAAATGTAATTATTGGTGAAATATAATCAAAGAAATATAATTAATAAATAAGACCAAATTAATAATGAAAAAGATGTAAGAAAAATAATTTTAATGACATTCATTTCACGAGTTCATAGTTAAGGTGGCAATAGGATGTAAGTGTAGGAAAAGAAGTTTTATTTTTTGTTGTTGTGTGTATTAAAGAATAAATAAACCTTAGGTTCATTGCCAATATGAATTAAATTAATTATTATTTCAGCAACCACATTCTGCTCTCCTAGTCCGCTGAAAAGAACCCTCATTAATTATTTTCTTGCAGTTGGCAAGATGGCGCCCGATAAATATACAATGTTTTGTTAGTTAATTTTATGTGAAGGAAAGTAGCTTCACATTTGACGCCCAGAACTAGGGACTTAATTAGTATTATCACAATAGGATAGAAAACAGAAGCGTGAAAGTGAAACAACAGAGAAGCAGCAAAAGAAGAATTTATCCGTGAAACAGAAGACATTAAGATGTTGGTACAAGAGCTTACATTTGAAGGAGAATACAAACAATTTGACAGAATATCTGAAACAGAACAGTCTGTACTAACTACAAAAATATATGTCAACCATCAGATATATTTTATTAATAATAAAACGTTTTACAAGATGATGATAATACTTGAATTACTATCAAAACATCCAAATTTACAAAACAAAAAATATATTCTTGTAAAAAGTTTTATTATTATTAAAATATAAAAAAAATATAAACAAATTTAAGAGAATACATAAAATGAGGAAGTTGAGTATAAAATGAAAGAAACACTTTACAAAGCAAGGCAATTAATAAATGGTGAAAAAAATTCAAAAACTAAAATCAATGAAAAATTACCATCAACTGTTGTGAGGCAAGTTCACACCAAGGGCCCAGGTGTTTGATGGAAGACTCACAGGACTATTAATCTTTATCACTTTAAAAGGGCTTGCCACAAAGCTGTTACAGAAACTACCACCTGATAACCAGAACACTCCTTTTCAACAAAAGCTCTAGAATTATAGTATATTAACCAGTATCTGTGTGAAGTGTACGACATTCAACTGAAAGCAAGACAATAGTGTTCTGTAGAGACCCTTCACAAGTTTTAAATAGTTGTTGACCAACTGATGGGAGTAACTTATCTTAAAGCACTGGAGCCCTTCCTGATGTGGTTTACTCTCCTTACATCTATTGACAGTATTGGCGATAGTGAACAACAAGTGTTAAGAATGGCAAAGTAGCAGAATAACTGAGATGCTTTTGTTCATGCTGTCCAGTATGAATCTGCAAATTCGTGACCTACATTAATAAAAGTATTGTAATGACAATCCTATCGAACCGCACCGTGTAGAATAGCCGAGAGCATTCTCCACTCCCCCGTCTAGTGTGGCAGGTGTTGTCTCAGTCAAGGCCGTGCACAAGTAGGTTCTGGTGTGTTCAAGAACACTTGAGATACGGATTAAGATGGGGTGCAGTAAGGAGGGAAAGCTATAACCTCTGCGCAACCTATAAAAGCAAGAGCGACTGGCATTGTCAGGTCAGTTATGTGAGTGATTTTCCTTAGCGTGGATCAAGTGTTTGTAGAAGTATTGTACGAAGTGCTGTGTTATAATTAGTGCAGAATTGTTTATAATTGACATTATTATTGCGTGTGGACAATTTTTACTTGAATTGTTGTAAGAGACTATCTTGTTGATTACAAATTATTAATTGTGATAATTAAATATGGTTATTAGTGATTTAATTAGTGTCTTGTATTTTATTTTCTACTGTACTATATGACATCAGTTAGACCATTGTAAAAGTGGGTCAGAATCTTTATCAGTGGAAACAGAGCAGACTTCGTAGAAGAGTAGTGTGAGTGGTAATTGAAAAAAAAAGAAGAGTGGATACCTGTCAGATGATAGAAGCATTCCAAGCAATGCTACGGCAAACAGGAACAACAAAAAGAAGAACGAAGACAGGAAAGAGAAGAAGCAGAGAAAAGGTGCCAACAGGAAGCAGAAGTAGTAAGATGACGAAAAATGTAAGTGTGAAAATGAAACACCAGAGAGATGGCAAAAAGAAGAATTTATTCGTCAAGCAGATGACATTAAGGCCTTTGTACAAGAGGATACCACTGCAAAATTATTCCTGTTACGAGGTGAGCTGAACAAACAAGTTGACAGAATGTCTGAAATAGTAAAATCTGTGTCAACTATGAAAACAAATGTGTCAAGTTTATAAGAGTCTATTACAAATTCAATAAAACAAGTTAAAAAGGAAGTTGAATATTTAGTGAAAGAAATCTTAATATAAATAAGTCATTGTATCTATGTATGTTCCACATCTCCTCCTAAACCACTGGACCGATTTCAACCAAACTTGGCACAAATATTTTACGCAACGGGAGAACCAACATAGGACAGGTGTTTTTTCGATGGGGTCCTTTGGGGTCTTCCACATCTCCTCCTAAACCACTGGACCGATTTCAACAAAACTTGGCACAAATATTTTACGCAATGGGAGAACCAACATAGGATAGGTGTTTTTTTTTCGATACGATCCTTCGGGGGTCCTTTGGGGTGTTCCACATCTCCTCCTAAACCACTGGACCGATTTCAACCAAAATTGGCACAAATATTGTAATAGTACGAGACGTCCGCCCCGCTTAAGCCCCGCGATGGAAGCCAATTTGTAATAGTACTCTGTTGCTCCCGTGTTATAATACCACACGTTGGATGTGTCAATTTGTAATTAATCGATGTCCGTCTAATTGTAAACGTGTAAGAGTGTAATTGGTGTAATGTGTACTCTCGTGTCTTACCAATCCGTCGTCGCTCTGGGACGTGACTCACGCAGATTGTGTCCATTGAGAACGTACAAATAACCAGTATCGAAGTCTTTACCTGTTCTAAGTTGTATTTTGTAACTCCCGAAAGGCGCCAAATTGTTTTTTATAAAACAATTAAAATTTTTGCAGTTAGATTGTCTCCTGGAAACTGTAAATAATAATTTGAATTGCCTCGCTAACTGGCAGGAATTCGACTTACGCTCGTTGTTGTGACGTGTTGCCAACATAAAATTTTTGTAACGAAATCTACTCTCCGCTAAAGCACATAACATACATAATAATATTCAAATAAATACAAGACAGTTAATAAAGGTCCGTACTGATTTAATTTGTTCAATAATTCATTAATTTTTTAAATAATAATCGTACAATAAATGTAATTATAACAAAGTTTATGCCTCGGCTGTAAATTAGTTCACTCAGTGGATAGCTAAGGTGGCAGCGCTTCAGACGTAGGAAGCTGTAATGTTTATCGTCTCTTATTTATACAATTTATTGTGCCATGTGAATTCTTTTGAATACGAAAAAGGTTTATAACAAGATGTTTAAATAAAGTACACCACTTTATAATCGTGGTACTTATATACTAACAAGATTTACTTGGAAACTCAACTGTTTTGTGTTAAAGGTGTGTGTGTCGGTTTTATCAGTTTGACATTGGTTATATTTATGTTACATACAGTGTTATTTAATTCGAATCATAAATCCTTGAAAGAAATTAGTGTTTAAATTTTAGAGTGAGAGTTATTTATTAGTAAATTGGTGAATCAATTTGGTTCATAATTAGTTATAATTTATTTTATACTTAACAACCACACGTTCGGGTTATAGATCGTCAAGTGTCTTCGCCAGTGAATTGTTTCTTTAGTTTATTTCCAACGATATGGGTACCGTCTGCTTCTTAATTCATCCAGTTTTTATTTAATTGTAGTTTAATATTTGATTATTGTCCCTTCATGTGTTACTGGACTATGGTATACATCAGTTACTCAATTGGTTTTCATAACAGTTCGATTTTCTTCGTTATTTTTCCTTCAAATGGTCAGCATCAATATAGCGTCTGTTTCTCTGGGCCGTTAATAATGGAACTCCTTTTCGTAACCGTCACTTTCATAATAACGTACTGTAGTCATGACAACTGGCTTAACTCTGATTGGCTAAGTACGTTTGAAACTATTGTTACAAATTCTGGTTTTTTGTTTAATTTGAATAAATATTTTATAATGGCTATATTTACTTGGGGATAATTTCAATGGTTGTAATCTTTACATAGATGTTCCTATTTTCTTTCAAAGATTAGTTTGATACCTTACAAGATTGGTCTAAGCCATGTATTAATGCTTTAGTTCAAAATTGATAATACTATGTTAATACATAATTTACTTATTTCTATGGTTTAATATAATTCTGCCATGTTATTTTTGTTAGTCGTTGGTAATTACATAATTTACCTTGTTTTGTTATTTAAATATAGTTTTCAATTGTTTACAACTGGGTTTCTTAACTTATACAGCTATGTCCTGTATACGCATAAGTTGTTACAGCTTATAATTTCTTATTTGATACATTACTTTCAATTTATATTATTGTTATTATTTTGCTGCTTTGTTAAATTTATGTCATTACTATTTTTATCCCTACTCCCATTTCTCACCCACATCTTTAACACTTACATCTATTAATAAAACATAACATATAATTAAATTAATGGTCTGTACATAGTTCAGCCATGTTTCTTTTCATTACACATAATTATTATATTTTGCCTGTTATTACTTATAAATGTATTGCTATTATTTTCTTTATAAATTCCTTACTTACTTAAAATATACTAACATATTACTGTGAAATTATTTCTTCTGGTATATATTGCCTTAAACATTAAGCCAATAACTTCTTTCTTTAAATTAAAAAATGAACAAATTTGGTGAGTGTTATACCTACACCATCTCTTCTATAACAATAATCACCCTGGTGATTCTTATACTGACATAATATTTTTTCTATTTTTTACATTCACAATTATTCTGTGTCTTTCAGTCTAATACAATTAACTTAATTGCTCATTTATCATGTGATTATGTTTTGGGTTTGTCACACTTGTTTAATTCTTTTTTCTTAATATTATACGTTGTTTATTTTAATACACTTATCACTTCACTGTTTATCTTTGTCACTCCCTACCTATCTCTCACTCTTGGTTTCAAGGTTATTTTAGATGTACATTTACAACTATTCTTTAACATAATGTGCCTTATTTTCTTATTATTATAAGGTCTTTACCAATATACTTTATTTAACAATAATTGTCTCATTTATTTTTTGTGGTTAGTGTACTTTATTTACTACCGTCCTATTCATTATTAATTACATATTTTCGTTACTTAATTGTGTCTCTTATCATTGATTTGTCTTCTTCATCTCTGTGAATCTATCCTCATCTTTTTCGATCTTTATCTGGCCAATCTCTGGGGTTGTGTCAAAGTCATTTGTCTGTCAGTCTAGTCTATACTTTAAATAATCACTTTTCGTTTACCATTCTTCCTTCTTCTTTCTTAATTACATTTCATTTTTTTTTTCTCTTCATTATTTAATTATTAAATTATCTTACTTTTTTGCATTTCTGTAATATTTATGGATACTTTATATCATCAGATTTCTGCAACGTTATAATATTTTACGCAACGGGAGAACCAACATAGGACAGGTGTTTTTTTTCGATACGATCCTCTGGGGGGGTCCTTTGGGTCTTAAAAAAACTATTAGATCTGGTTACCATGGCAACCCAATAGAATAGATTCTGGTTGCCATAGCATCGGTGGAAGTCTCCCATGTAGGAAATAGCGCGGGAGTCGTCCGACGGGCCTTCCCCGGAGTCCGTCCACGGAACCCGGGGAGTCTTAGGTCGGATCTCGCGAAAGACGGCCGGGCCAGAGTCCTAGCTCCTCGCCCGGCATGTCGACGGCTTTCCCGGGCTTCGGAGAACCTTCCGTACCCAGGGGGGTCTCTGACCAAGTCCTAGCGCGGGAGTTCGGCCGGCCTGGATGCCGGAAAAAGCAGGCGGTGTCCCGGCATAGGTGGAAGCCTCCCGCATAGGGAATAGCGCGGGAATCGTCCAACAAGCCTTCCCCGGAGTCCGTCCACGGAACCCGGGGAGTCTTAGGTCGGATCTCGCGAAAGACGGCCGGGCCAGAGTCCTAGCTCCTCGCCCGGCATGTCGACGGCTTTCCCGGGCTTCGGAGAACCTTCCGTACCCAGGGGGGTCTCTGACCAAGTCCTAGCGCGGGAGTTCGGCCGGCCTGGATGCCGGAAAAAGCAGGCGGTGTCCCGGCATAGGTGGAAGCCTCCCGCGTAGGGAATAGCGCGGGAATCGTCCAACAAGCCTTCCCCGGAGTCCGTCCATGGAACCCGGGGAGTCTTAGGTCAGATCCCGCGAAAGACGGCGGGGGCCAGAGTCCACGGTTCTTATAAATAAAGATATAGGTTATGATATCGAAGGTGGTGTATGCATCTTAAGAAACTTCTTAATAGTGCGTAAATTCAGAGTTGTTTCAGTTTGAATTTAAAAGTGGATAAGTTAAGATTGAAGTACGTTATAAGCGAGTATAAAAAACGTTTTGATAGCGAATGTATTCAGATCATAGTGTTCACACAATATAAATGCGCTTGCTTCAGTTTGAATTTAAAAATTGATAAGCTGAAATCTATAGAGGTATTGTATTGTTAGAATAAGTTTAGGAGACACTAATTTAACAAATACCTTATTTCAACATTAACACAATGAATTCTAAAAGGACAGTTAAATACGCAGCGCGTGCAAGTACTGTAGACATTTTATTGAAAACTAATTTAGCTGTTCGCCCTCTCCCAGAGTTAGAAATCGAGCAGGAGCATCACGCGCAACAGAATTCTTCTCCAGATATAAGAATAAAGTTTATGACATGTTCTTAAACAGGTGCGCTACAGAGTATTCCTCCAGTGAGAATGCGAACGTAACAATATAAGGAAGATTATACAATATTGTTACAACACAAATAAGCCACCCCAGTACCAGGGATAAAAAAGATGATAATAAATATAAATATACTTCATATTAAATAAAATGATTAAATATAAATAAAATATAAAGACGGTGACACGACAAACGACGACATGACCTAACCCAAGTGATTGACCAAACAAACAGGAAAACCAACAAAGAAGGGAAAAAACCGAAACCAAAGAAGAATAAAGACAATCGAAGGAAGTGAACGAATTCCTACAACTAAACAAAATCCAACCAAACGAGAAGGGGAGAACCGAATTAAAATGAAGCCAATTGAAGATGAAGGAGAAGAAGAAGAAAAATGAAGAGGAAACGAAGTGAAACCAAGAGATAAGAAACACCACATATAAAAGGGAGAAATGGTACACTCAAATATAAAATATTGTGAATTAAACCAATAATTATCCAATACCAGAAATAAATATTATTCTAAATGAAATAATTAATATAACTGTTTTAACCAAAACAGTAAAGTAATATTATAAAAAGAAAAAGTACACTAACCCAAAAATTAGAGTTATAGTAAAATCTATTGAAAAATATCATTAATACTGTGTATAATTTGTAACAAAAGAAATAATGAGAAAGTGACAAAGAGAAATAATTATAGGGATTACCCACTAAGAAACACTTAATGTAAACAGTTAAAAAGTGCAATAGTGAAGGTGTAAATACCCCAAAATAGTGAGTATATCAGTGATAAACACCAATTAATTAAAGGTGAAAGTGATAAGTGAAAAAAGATATTGTAAATGATAGTATGATTATAAAAAGATAGTAATAGATAAGAAAACACTTAGTAAATCAATGATGAAACAATAAACGATTTAAGAGTGAGCTTATAAAAAAGTTATATAGTTAAGGATAATTAGAAATAGTATTTAAAGTAGAGCTAGATAAAGGATATGATGTTATTCAGGGGAGAAAGCCCATGTAAGATAAACAGTTTGTGTTAACATGGAATGGAGAAAGGGATTAGTAAAGAATTAAGAATATAACTAATAAACACCCTATGTTATAAGGGAAAACAAATTAAATAAGTTTGAAGGAAGTGATGATGTTTCTCACTCAAAATAATAGTAAAAGAATGAAATGTATGTCAAACCAACAGTAACTAATAACTTGTAAAGAATTGTTCATTTTAATTTTATGGATAGGATATGGCTGAAGGAAGCTTACAGTCCATAGGCCTAATTGTTATATTGTAGGTATTAAGATATAGAAAATAATCTTGACATGTAATCAGAACAGAAACAAATTCAAGACACAACAACCACTAAACAAATCATTTATAACAACAGGACAAAACGCTTTGTAATAAAATGAAATATAATTAGAATATAATAAGTAAAAATAATCAATGGCTACTTAGGCCTAGGAAATGCCTAACTGTAAAAACCAATAATTACAAATTGAATAAAATCCACCAGGAAATTAACAAATCTAAGGCAAGTAACTAGCCAAAAATTATGTTTAAATCATTTTAAAAGAAAAATGTTACAATAAGAGTTTAAATTAAAAGAAATATCTAATTATAAAATGTCAGCATAATTAGACAAAAGTTAATATCTAATAGAACATGACCTTATGAGGTATTATGTTAATCTTTGAAAGGAAATAAATACAATAGTGATAATATTTAATACCCAGAAGGGAAGACTGAAGAATAAAATCAATCAGAAAATATATAATAAATTTAATAAAAATTTCAAATATGATAACAATGCTTTTAATCTAGGCCTTAACCAATCAAAGGGTTTCAGTTACCATAGAAACGGGCCGTTGGTTAGTAATTTTCCGTTAAATTTACTTACTTAGAAAAATGACGCTTGGATAGTAGGTACGGAAGATTTTGTATGACCGAAATTTTACTTTAAAAAGTTTAAAAAACATTCAAAAGTCAACAACATGAACCAGTGAGAAGGAGATGAAGAGGTTCAACGATTAACAGATGTCCAGGAACTGAATAAACGAAAATTAAATAGCAGAAATTCCCAAGACAATTTAGAAAAAGATGCCAGCAGCCTAAGTCACTCCAAAGTTGATGAATTTTCCATTACCCAAGAACAACGATCTATCACAACCTTCTGAACTGATAAGTATCATTTAAATACCCTAATCCCAGGAGTAAAAGCACTTTATATATTTCTCACATCAATACAAAACTCTCACTATGAAGTAAAAATAATTTTCTTTCAAGGATTGAATAATTAAACAAACTTACGTAGCAAAATTGTTAACTAAAAAATAACCTCGCACTAATTTGCAAAATTTGTAACAACTATTACTACACTGCCGAACAATTTGTAACCACACTTTATACTGTTTAAGTACGGATAAGGTACGGTAGTGTACTTTTTTAATGTAACCATATTTTATGTTTTCTTTATAATCTAAAGAACTCCAGATTTTGGGGCGAGCTGACAAATAATGTACAAACAGTAGCCACAATGGCGTCAGAATAACTCGTTTCAAAATTAATTTCGTCAGCCTTGAGATTTGTGTTTCATGTTCTATGCCGGAGCAATTTTATTGAAAACTAACTTATAATATTGTTGTCACATTGATGAATGACCAAACCATAATTAAAGATACAGTACAGAGTGTTACCATTGTTTTATTTCATAGGAAGTTGTATAATATATGTGTGTGTTAGCGATTTCACTGAGCAGACAACTAGTGCTCTTTAATCAAATATATTGGAACTTACCATCTGCGGCTTTTCTGAAAAGCCGCAGACGGTAAGTTCCAATATATTTGATTGAACAACACGTGGCTTGGTACTAAACATTTGGGATTTATTCCTTTTAAACATAGTGCTCTTGCCATATGTGCAATACAGTAAGCTGTACAGAGGCGGGAACCATTCGAACGCTCCAGCCGTCACCGCTGAAAACACCAATATAACTTATTAATTCACAAATTTAATTGTTTTCATTAAACAATTTGGCACCACCCGGGATTCACAACCCCAATGAAATTACAGGTAGGTTGTACTGATAATTGTGACAACGCTACTGACTTCGGTAGCAACAACCATTAATGTAACGACAGGTGTGAGACGAACACACCACACTAACACTTTCTACACGTAAAAAACTGGTGTACACATTTTACAGGTACGACCAGAACAATTTGTTACAGATTGGCGACCAACGTAGTGAGGCTAGAAAAGTACGACTAGCGGTGATTATGAAAAGACATCATAAGGTTACAATATAAAGACAAAAAAAGATGAAACAAAAAGATAGGCTACAACAACAAACGAAAATGCCCAAACAACAGAAACAATGGAGTTATGCAGAGTGGATGACAAAGTTATTTAAAAAGTTCAGTAAGGAGATGGAATACATCGAGAAGAATACCACGGATCATGAAAGAGCACAAATGAGTCGTGCGAATGCTGTGCGATTGCCAAACGACAAAATGTCAATGAGAGATATTTATGATGAAATGTGGAAGCTGGACACCAAGTATAATGAAGAAGAGAATATCGGGACAGCCCACGAAAAACGTGATAACAATGTGGAAAAGAATGACTGAAGAAGATTGGGATAGATGGAGTGACAATGAAAAACGAAAGAACGGGAGTATACGCACACGTGACAGAGGAATATACACAGGAGGAGTATGACCAATGGAGACAATCCATAAGGCAACCAGAAACACCAATACAAACAGAAAACGCAGAATTAAGAGAATGGATAAGGGTTATGTTCGAACTATCCAGAGAAGATATTTGTAATTGGAGGAAGGTACATAATCAAGTAGAAGAGTTCGAGGAAATGTCAAAACCAAAAACTCAAATAAAAAAGGAAGTAGTCAAGGATGTCAAAGTGAAACAACAGAAGAAAATGCCAGGACAACCACAGAAAGTGACCCTGCAGGACGTAATGGATTTAATGGTTGAACTTAATAGAAAAATGGATGAAGATGTTAAGACGCAGAGGGAAGAAGATAATGAGTATTTTAGGAAACAAAGAGAAGAGAAGGAACAAAGAAGACAGGACAAGGAAGAAGCGAAAGAACAAGGAAAGGAAGACAGGGAATTGTTAAACGAAATATTCGATAAGAGTTTCCGAGAGTTAAGAGAGACAATACACAGTAGTTTCAAACCATTGCATGAAACACTGGACCGCATTTCGGAAGATATCCAAGAAACGTGGAACAAGAACAGGGAACCGGTGAATGAGAAAATCAAAGAGAAGGAGGAGGAAATAGAGAACAAAGAAGAAATCAAGCAGACGAAAACGGAGATGAACAAGAGATGGGAAGAAACAAGTTACCCAGTAGATCAACTTAATGAAACGTTATATAGTGATTTCAAACCACTGAATGAAACACTAGACACCACTTCTGAAGATAGTAAGGAGATGGAAATTGTAGAACAAACAAGTGTACTGTTTTCTGAAAATAAAGGTAACAATAACACCGAGAAAATCAAGCGCATAAAACCCAACCGTAGAAGGATAGAGAAGAGTCAAATGATTAAGAAAACTATGGAAATGAGAAAAATATATAAGAAGAAACTACTGAAAACAAGAGAAGAATTGGAGATGATGAAGAACGGACTAATCGATGTGTTTAATGTACCAATGACCAACCATACCGAAAGGATGAATTTTACGGAGTGCAGGAGAACTCTAAAAGAAATTCTAGAAGGAGTGAACTACTGACCAGCGAGAAGAAACTCGAGAAAAGCAATACCTGAATGGAGAATACACAAAATAAAAGAAATTCACAAAAGGCACGTGAACGAAAACTTCAGCAAATCAGTGAGAAAATGGAAATTACCCAAACTTGAAAGGACTCTCAACAAAATAGAGTATCACCAATCAAGAAGGTCAATAAAACACTGGAGCTTGCCAGAAAAGGAAATACAGAATAAAAGATCAATAATAACAAAGGAGGTACAATTAACAACTTCTTTGATTGATCAAAATGTATTGAATAACGTAAGCAGGGAGACAACTGAACATAGGATAGTAGAGGAATTATGGTACAAGATGGAGGAGACCTATGTTACACGAACGAAGATAGTTCTACACACCAAGGTCTTCCGAACCACAAGCGCAGATGAAATAATGGACCATGGGTAAACTAAGCGAAGATACCACACACCAAGAAAAGGGACTGATCTTCGAATTACCGACCAAGCAAACCAATGGAAAGGAAGGAGTAGTAAATTAAATTCAACCACAAAAAAAAATCACCAAAACAAGGGGGGACAAGAAATGACTCCACAACTAAGACGATTTAAATGAGAACTACTAAACCATAATAAATGAATTTAAAAAATTATCCAGAATAAATGTTCAAACATCTAACATTTGAAGGAGTAGAGAAGAAAGACAACAACGAGTGTAATATACAAGAGAAGGCAATAATAATGAAAGAAAGGAGAAGATCAACTTACAAAAAAGTATAAATAACAGGGACCTGTGTAGAGTACGATATATAACCCTATGTCATCACAAAGGATAATGGTAACAATACTTACCAAATAAGTAATATAAACACAAGAAAAATAAAGGGAGTTTACAACCAAGCTTCAATAAAAAAGTTTTATGAAGAAAAACAAATTACCATAAAGAAAATAAACAAATTTCAAAATTCAAAAAGTTTGTAAGAGCAACTTACTACCCTATTTAGATGACATACGAGGAATGAAAAAAATAAAATAAATGAATAAAAATATAAAAACAAAGGAATAAGTTACCAAAATTCCTACCAAGTAAAATCAACTTACAGTCTATTAAAGTTGATATATGAAGTATAAAATAAAAAATTATAATAAGGAAATAAGTTACACAAATCCCTATAAAAAAGTAAGAATCACAAACTTACGATAATATTTAAACAAAAAAAATACCTAAAAAGGAATAAGCTACAAAAATTCCTATAAAGTAAGAAAACTAACTTACGAAAAATTATCAAAAATAATATTTAATACAAATTAAAATAAACAGAAATAAAATCAAGCAAAAATTGCTAAAATAAATACCTGAAAGTATAAAGAATTTAAAGTATTCAAAAAAAAAAAAAAAAAATCTGAACTGGTACAAGGATGAAAAAGAAATTATGTATAAAACAAATATACAAAAAATGGCTAAAGCAGAGTATTCCTAAACAATCAAGAAAAAGAATAAAGATGTCTAAGATAATTAAAATGATCACAAGAAGAATAGAAAAGCAGTGTAATGAAAAGTTAGAAATGATGAAATTATGAATAAATAAAAAACAATCAATTGTATGAGTAGATGACAGTATATAGCAAAGGTACAGCGGAAGGAAGAATGAGTAAAAGGCCAAAGTGATCTAAAAACAAACCACAAGGTGGACAATCCCAAAATATATTATTAATGCAAGTCACAAGTTGACAAAAAAGGTATTTAAGATTGACTGTTGAAAAGTCCAGCAATCCAAATAAACTGAGCAGAGATGATGTTCCTCTGGTCTCAGAAAAAAAATGAGTAGTAATGGAAGAAACCAGCTACTAAAAAGTTAGGGAAAAAAGTGTATAAGGGAGAACACACTAATGGAAATAAATAAAAACAGATCCAAATAAAATGGAATGAATCGAGTAAGAAGAGAAATAAAGAATGGAGAAACAAACAAGAAAGAAAAGGAAAAAGATTATATATAACTGATAATTTCATAAAAAACTATGTTAGTGTTTTATTAAAATGATCAATTTTGAAGGAGAGGCATTATGTTACAACACAAATAAGCCACCCCAGTAGCAGGGATAAAAAAGATGATAATAAATATAAATATACTTCATATTAAATAAAATGATTAAATATAAATAAAATATAAAGACGGTGACACGACAAACGACGACTTGACCTAACCCAAGTGATTGACCAAACAAACAGGAAAACCAACAAAGAAGGGAAAAAACCGAAACCAAAGAAGAATAAAGACAATCGAAGGAAGTGGATGAATTCCTACAACTAAACAAAATCCAACCAAACGAGAAGGGGAGAACCGAATTAAAATGAAGCCAATTGAAGATGATGGAGAAGAAGAAGAAGAAAAATGAAGAGGAAACGAAGTGAAACCAAGAGATAAGAAACACCACATATAAAAGGGAGAAATGGTACACTCAAATATAAAATATTGTGAATTAAACCAATAATTATCCAATACCAGAAATAAATATTATTCTAAATGAAATAATTAATATAACTGTTTTAACCAAAACAGTAAAGTAATATTATAAAAAGAAAAAGTACACTAACCCAAAAATTAGAGTTATAGTAAAATCTATTGAAAAATATCATTAATACTGTGTATAATTTGTAACAAAAGAAATAGTGAGAAAGTGACAAAGAGAAATAATTATAGGGATTACCCACTAAGAAACACTTAATGTAAACAGTTAAAAAGTGCAATAGTGAAGGTGTAAATACCCCAAAATAGTGAGTATATCAGTGATAAACACCAATTAATTAAAGGTGAAAGTGATAAGTGAAAAAAGATATTGTAAATGATAGTATGATTATAAAAAGATAGTAATAGATAAGAAAACACTTAGTAAATCAATGATGAAACAATAAACGATTTAAGAGTGAGCTTATAAAAAAGTTATATAGTTAAGGATAATTAGAAATAGTATTTAAAGTAGAGCTAGATAAAGGATATGATGTTATTCAGGGGAGAAAGCCCATGTAAGATAAACAGTTTGTGTTAACATGGAATGGAGAAAGGGATTAGTAAAGAATTAAGAATATAACTAATAAACACCCTATGTTATAAGGGAAAACAAATTAAATAAGTTTGAAGGAAGTGATGATGTTTCTCACTGAAAATAATAGTAAAAGAATGAAATGTATGTCAAACCAACAGTAACTAATAACTTGTAAAGAATTGTTCATTTTAATTTTATGGATAGGATATGGCTGAAGGAAGCTTACAGTCCATAGGCCTAATTGTTATATTGTAGGTATTAAGATGTAGAAAATAATCTTGACATGTAATCAGAACAGAAACAAATTCAAGACACAACAACCACTAAACAAATCATTTATAACAACAGGACAAAATGCTTTGTAATAAAATGAAATATAATTAGAATATAATAAGTAAAAATAATCAATGGCTACTTAGGCCTAGGAAATGCCTAACTGTAAAAACCAATAATTACAAATTGAATAAAATCCACCAGGAAATTAACAAATCTAAGGCAAGTAACTAGCCAAAAATTATGTATAAATCATTTTAAAAGAAAAATGTTACAATAAGAGTTTAAATTAAAAGAAATATCTAATTATAAAATGTCAGCATAATTAGACAAAAGTTAATATCTAATAGAACATGACCTTATGAGGTATTATGTTAATCTTTGAAAGGAAATAAATACAATAGTGATAATATTTAATACCCAGAAGGGAAGACTGAAGAATAAAATCAATCAGAAAATATATAATAAATTTAATAAAAATTTCAAATATGATAACAATGCTTTTAATCTAGGCCTTAACCAATCAAAGGGTTTCAGTTACCATAGAAACGGGCCGTTGGTTAGTAATTTTCCGTTAAATTTACTTACTTAGAAAAATGACGCTTGGATAGTAGGTACGGAAGATTTTGTATGACCGAAATTTTACTTTAAAAAGTTTAAAAAACATTCAAAAGTCAACAACATGAACCAGTGAGAAGGAGATGAAGAGGTTCAACGATTAACAGATGTCCAGGAACTGAATAAACGAAAATTAAATAGCAGAAATTCCCAAGACAATTTAGAAAAAGATGCCAGCAGCCTAAGTCACTCCAAAGTTGATGAATTTTCCATTACCCAAGAACAACGATCTATCACAACCTTCTGAACTGATAAGTATCATTTAAATACCCTAATCCCAGGAGTAAAAGCACTTTATATATTTCTCACATCAATACAAAACTCTCACTATGAAGTAAAAATAATTTTCTTTCAAGTATTGAATAATTAAACAAACTTACGTAGCAAAATTGTTAACTAAAAAATAACCTCGCACTAATTTGCAAAATTTGTAACAACTATTACTACACTGCCGAACAATTTGTAACCACACTTTATACTGTTTAAGTACGGATAAGGTACGGTAGTGTACTTTTTTAATGTAACCATATTTTATGTTTTCTTTATAATCTAAAGAACTCCAGATTTTGGGGCGAGCTGACAAATAATGTACAAACAGTAGCCACAATGGCGTCAGAATAACTCGTTTCAAAATTAATTTCGTCAGCCTTGAGATTTGTGTTTCATGTTCTATGCCGGAGCAATTTTATTGAAAACTAACTTATAATATTGTTGTCACATTGATGAATGACCAAACCATAATTAAAGATACAGTACAGAGTGTTACCATTGTTTTATTTCATAGGAAGTTGTATAATATATGTGTGTGTTAGCGATTTCACTGAGCAGACAACTAGTGCTCTTTAATCAAATATATTGGAACTTACCATCTGCGGCTTTTCTGAAAAGCCGCAGACGGTAAGTTCCAATATATTTGATTGAACAACACGTGGCTTGGTACTAAACATTTGGGATTTATTCCTTTTAAACATAGTGCTCTTGCCATATGTGCAATACAGTAAGCTGTACAGAGGCGGGAACCATTCGAACGCTCCAGCCGTCACCGCTGAAAACACCAATATAACTTATTAATTCACAAATTTAATTGTTTTCATTAAACAATTTGGCACCACCCGGGATTCACAACCCCAATGAAATTACAGGTAGGTTGTACTGATAATTGTGACAACGCTACTGACTTCGGTAGCAACAACCATTAATGTAACGACAGGTGTGAGACGAACACACCACACTAACACTTTCTACACATAAAAAACTGGTGTACACATTTTACAGGTACGACCAGAACAATTTGTTACAGATTGGCGACCAACGTAGTGAGGCTAGAAAAGTACGACTAGCGGTGATTATGAAAAGACATCATAAGGTTACAATATAAAGACAAAAAAAGATGAAACAAAAAGATAGGCTACAACAACAAACGAAAATGCCCAAACAACAGAAACAATGGAGTTATGCAGAGTGGATGACAAAGTTATTTAAAAAGTTCAGTAAGGAGATGGAATACATCGAGAAGAATACCACGGATCATGAAAGAGCACAAATGAGTCGTGCGAATGCTGTGCGATTGCCAAACGACAAAATGTCAATGAGAGATATTTATGATGAAATGTGGAAGCTGGACACCAAGTATAATGAAGAAGAGAATATCGGGACAGCCCACGAAAAACGTGATAACAATGTGGAAAAGAATGACTGAAGAAGATTGGGATAGATGGAGTGACAATGAAAAACGAAAGAACGGGAGTATACGCACACGTGACAGAGGAATATACACAGGAGGAGTATGACCAATGGAGACAATCCATAAGGCAACCAGAAACACCAATACAAACAGAAAACGCAGAATTAAGAGAATGGATAAGGGTTATGTTCGAACTATCCAGAGAAGATATTTGTAATTGGAGGAAGGTACATAATCAAGTAGAAGAGTTCGAGGAAATGTCAAAACCAAAAACTCAAATAAAAAAGGAAGTAGTCAAGGATGTCAAAGTGAAACAACAGAAGAAAATGCCAGGACAACCACAGAAAGTGACCCTGCAGGACGTAATGGATTTAATGGTTGAACTTAATAGAAAAATGGATGAAGATGTTAAGACGCAGAGGGAAGAAGATAATGAGTATTTTAGGAAACAAAGAGAAGAGAAGGAACAAAGAAGACAGGACAAGGAAGAAGCGAAAGAACAAGGAAAGGAAGACAGGGAATTGTTAAACGAAATATTCGATAAGAGTTTCCGAGAGTTAAGAGAGACAATACACAGTAGTTTCAAACCATTGCATGAAACACTGGACCGCATTTCGGAAGATATCCAAGAAACGTGGAACAAGAACAGGGAACCGGTGAATGAGAAAATCAAAGAGAAGGAGGAGGAAATAGAGAACAAAGAAGAAATCAAGCAGACGAAAACGGAGATGAACAAGAGATGGGAAGAAACAAGTTACCCAGTAGATCAACTTAATGAAACGTTATATAGTGATTTCAAACCACTGAATGAAACACTAGACACCACTTCTGAAGATAGTAAGGAGATGGAAATTGTAGAACAAACAAGTGTACTGTTTTCTGAAAATAAAGGTAACAATAACACCGAGAAAATCAAGCGCATAAAACCCAACCGTAGAAGGATAGAGAAGAGTCAAATGATTAAGAAAACTATGGAAATGAGAAAAATATATAAGAAGAAACTACTGAAAACAAGAAAAGAATTGGAGATGATGAAGAACGGACTAATCGATGTGTTTAATGTACCAATGACCAACCATACCGAAAGGATGAATTTTACGGAGTGCAGGAGAACTCTAAAAGAAATTCTAGAAGGAGTGAACTACTGACCAGCGAGAAGAAACTCGAGAAAAGCAATACCTGAATGGAGAATACACAAAATAAAAGAAATTCACAAAAGGCACGTGAACGAAAACTTCAGCAAATCAGTGAGAAAATGGAAATTACCCAAACTTGAAAGGACTCTCAACAAAATAGAGTATCACCAATCAAGAAGGTCAATAAAACACTGGAGCTTGCCAGAAAAGGAAATACAGAATAAAAGATCAATAATAACAAAGGAGGTACAATTAACAACTTCTTTGATTGATCAAAATGTATTGAATAACGTAAGCAGGGAGACAACTGAACATAGGATAGTAGAGGAATTATGGTACAAGATGGAGGAGACCTATGTTACACGAACGAAGATAGTTCTACACACCAAGGTCTTCCGAACCACAAGCGCAGATGAAATAATGGACCATGGGTAAACTAAGCGAAGATACCACACACCAAGAAAAGGGACTGATCTTCGAATTACCGACCAAGCAAACCAATGGAAAGGAAGGAGTAGTAAATTAAATTCAACCACAAAAAAAAATCACCAAAACAAGGGGGGACAAGAAATGACTCCACAACTAAGACGATTTAAATGAGAACTACTAAACCATAATAAATGAATTTAAAAAATTATCCAGAATAAATGTTCAAACATCTAACATTTGAAGGAGTAGAGAAGAAAGACAACAACGAGTGTAATATATTAAAGAGAAGGCAATAATAATGAAAGAAAGGCGAAGATCAACTTACAAAAAAGTATAAATAACAGGGACCTGTGTAGAGTACGATATATAACCCTATGTCATCACAAAGGATAATGGTAACAATACTTACCAAATAAGTAATATAAACACAAGAAAAATAAAGGGAGTTTACAACCAAGCTTCAATAAAAAAGTTTTATGAAGAAAAACAAATTACCATAAAGAAAATAAACAAATTCAAAAAGTTTGTAAGAGCAACTTACTACCCTATTTAGATGACATACGAGGAATGAAAAAAATAAAATAAATGAATAAAAATATAAAAACAAAGGAATAAGTTACCAAAATTCCTACCAAGTAAAATCAACTTACAGTCTATTAAAGTTGATATATGAAGTATAAAATAAAAAATTATAATAAGGAAATAAGTTACACAAATCCCTATAAAAAAGTAAGAATCACAAACTTACGATAATATTTAAACAAAAAAAATACCTAAAAAGGAATAAGCTACAAAAATTCCTATAAAGTAAGAAAACTAACTTACGAAAAATTATCAAAAATAATATTTAATACAAATTAAAATAAACAGAAATAAAATCAAGCAAAAATTGCTAAAATAAATACCTGAAAGTATAAAGAATTTAAAGTATTCAAAAAAAAAAAAAAAAATCTGAACTGGTACAAGGATGAAAAAGAAATTATGTATAAAACAAATATACAAAAAATGGCTAAAGCAGAGTATTCCTAAACAATCAAGAAAAAGAATAAAGATGTCTAAGATAATTAAAATGATCACAAGAAGAATAGAAAAGCAGTGTAATGAAAAGTTAGAAATGATGAAATTATGAATAAATAAAAAACAATCAATTGTATGAGTAGATGACAGTATATAGCAAAGGTACAGCGGAAGGAAGAATGAGTAAAAGGCCAAAGTGATCTAAAAACAAACCACAAGGTGGACAATCCCAAAATATATTATTAATGCAAGTCACAAGTTGACAAAAAAGGTATTTAAGATTGACTGTTGAAAAGTCCAGCAATCCAAATAAACTGAGCAGAGATGATGTTCCTCTGGTCTCAGAAAAAAAATGAGTAGTAATGGAAGAAACCAGCTACTAAAAAGTTAGGGAAAAAAGTGTATAAGGGAGAACACACTAATGGAAATAAATAAAAACAGATCCAAATAAAATGGAATGAATCGAGTAAGAAGAGAAATAAAGAATGGAGAAACAAACAAGAAAGAAAAGGAAAAAGATTATATATAACTGATAATTTCATAAAAAACTATGTTAGTGTTTTATTAAAATGATCAATTTTGAAGGAGAGGCATTATGTTACAACACAAATAAGCCACCCCAGTAGCAGGGATAAAAAAGATGATAATAAATATAAATATACTTCATATTAAATAAAATGATTAAATATAAATAAAATATAAAGACGGTGACACGACAAACGACGACTTGACCTAACCCAAGTGATTGACCAAACAAACAGGAAAACCAACAAAGAAGGGAAAAAACCGAAACCAAAGAAGAATAAAGACAATCGAAGGAAGTGGATGAATTCCTACAACTAAACAAAATCCAACCAAACAAGAAGGGGAGAACCGAATTAAAATGAAGCCAATTGAAGATGATGGAGAAGAAGAAGAAGAAAAATGAAGAGGAAACGAAGTGAAACCAAGAGATAAGAAACACCACATATAAAAGGGAGAAATGGTACACTCAAATATAAAATATTGTGAATTAAACCAATAATTATCCAATACCAGAAATAAATATTATTCTAAATGAAATAATTAATATAACTGTTTTAACCAAAACAGTAAAGTAATATTATAAAAAGAAAAAGTACACTAACCCAAAAATTAGAGTTATAGTAAAATCTATTGAAAAATATCATTAATACTGTGTATAATTTGTAACAAAAGAAATAGTGAGAAAGTGACAAATAGAAATAATTATAGGGATTACCCACTAAGAAACACTTAATGTAAACAGTTAAAAAGTGCAATAGTGAAGGTGTAAATACCCCAAAATAGTGAGTATATCAGTGATAAACACCAATTAATTAAAGGTGAAAGTGATAAGTGAAAAAAGATATTGTAAATGATAGTATGATTATAAAAAGATAGTAATAGATAAGAAAACACTTAGTAAATCAATGATGAAACAATAAACGATTTAAGAGTGAGCTTATAAAAATGTTATATAGTTAAGGATAATTAGAAATAGTATTTAAAGTAGAGCTAGATAAAGGATATGATGTTATTCAGGGGAGAAAGCCCATGTAAGATAAACAGTTTGTGTTAACATGGAATGGAGAAAGGGATTAGTAAAGAATTAAGAATATAACTAATAAACACCCTATGTTATAAGGGAAAACAAATTAAATAAGTTTGAAGGAAGTGATGATGTTTCTCACTGAAAATAATAGTAAAAGAATGAAATGTATGTCAAACCAACAGTAACTAATAACTTGTAAAGAATTGTTCATTTTAATTTTATGGATAGGATATGGCTGAAGGAAGCTTACAGTCCATAGGCCTAATTGTTATATTGTAGGTATTAAGATGTAGAAAATAATCTTGACATGTAATCAGAACAGAAACAAATTCAAGACACAACAACCACTAAACAAATCATTTATAACAACAGGACAAAATGCTTTGTAATAAAATGAAATATAATTAGAATATAATAAGTAAAAATAATCAATGGCTACTTAGGCCTAGGAAATGCCTAACTGTAAAAACCAATAATTACAAATTGAATAAAATCCACCAGGAAATTAACAAATCTAAGGCAAGTAACTAGCCAAAAATTATGTATAAATCATTTTAAAAGAAAAATGTTACAATAAGAGTTTAAATTAAAAGAAATATCTAATTATAAAATGTCAGCATAATTAGACAAAAGTTAATATCTAATAGAACATGACCTTATGAGGTATTATGTTAATCTTTGAAAGGAAATAAATACAATAGTGATAATATTTAATACCCAGAAGGGAAGACTGAAGAATAAAATCAATCAGAAAATATATAATAAATTTAATAAAAATTTCAAATATGATAACAATGCTTTTAATCTAGGCCTTAACCAATCAAAGGGTTTCAGTTACCATAGAAACGGGCCGTTGGTTAGTAATTTTCCGTTAAATTTACTTACTTAGAAAAATGACGCTTGGATAGTAGGTACGGAAGATTTTGTATGACCGAAATTTTACTTTAAAAAGTTTAAAAAACATTCAAAAGTCAACAACATGAGAAGGAGAAGGAGATGAAGAGGTTCAACGATTAACAGATGTCCAGGAACTGAATAAACGAAAATTAAATAGCAGAAATTCCCAAGACAATTTAGAAAAAGATGCCAGCAGCCTAAGTCACTCCAAAGTTGATGAATTTTCCATTACCCAAGAACAACGATCTATCACAACCTTCTGAACTGATAAGTATCATTTAAATACCCTAATCCCAGGAGTAAAAGCACTTTATATATTTCTCACATCAATACAAAACTCTCACTATGAAGTAAAAATAATTTTCTTTCAAGGATTGAATAATTAAACAAACTTACGTAGCAAAATTGTTAACTAAAAAATAACCTCGCACTAATTTGCAAAATTTGTAACAACTATTACTACACTGCCGAACAATTTGTAACCACACTTTATACTGTTTAAGTACGGATAAGGTACGGTAGTGTACTTTTTTAATGTAACCATATTTTATGTTTTCTTTATAATCTAAAGAACTCCAGATTTTGGGGCGAGCTGACAAATAATGTACAAACAGTAGCCACAATGGCGTCAGAATAACTCGTTTCAAAATTAATTTCGTCAGCCTTGAGATTTGTGTTTCATGTTCTATGCCGGAGCAATTTTATTGAAAACTAACTTATAATATTGTTGTCACATTGATGAATGACCAAACCATAATTAAAGATACAGTACAGAGTGTTACCATTGTTTTATTTCATAGGAAGTTGTATAATATATGTGTGTGTTAGCGATTTCACTGAGCAGACAACTAGTGCTCTTTAATCAAATATATTGGAACTTACCATCTGCGGCTTTTCTGAAAAGCCGCAGACGGTAAGTTCCAATATATTTGATTGAACAACACGTGGCTTGGTACTAAACATTTGGGATTTATTCCTTTTAAACATAGTGCTCTTGCCATATGTGCAATACAGTAAGCTGTACAGAGGCGGGAACCATTCGAACGCTCCAGCCGTCACCGCTGAAAACACCAATATAACTTATTAATTCACAAATTTAATTGTTTTCATTAAACAATTTGGCACCACCCGGGATTCACAACCCCAATGAAATTACAGGTAGGTTGTACTGATAATTGTGACAACGCTACTGACTTCGGTAGCAACAACCATTAATGTAACGACAGGTGTGAGACGAACACACCACACTAACACTTTCTACACATAAAAAACTGGTGTACACATTTTACAGGTACGACCAGAACAATTTGTTACAGATTGGCGACCAACGTAGTGAGGCTAGAAAAGTACGACTAGCGGTGATTATGAAAAGACATCATAAGGTTACAATATAAAGACAAAAAAAGATGAAACAAAAAGATAGGCTACAACAACAAACGAAAATGCCCAAACAACAGAAACAATGGAGTTATGCAGAGTGGATGACAAAGTTATTTAAAAAGTTCAGTAAGGAGATGGAATACATCGAGAAGAATACCACGGATCATGAAAGAGCACAAATGAGTCGTGCGAATGCTGTGCGATTGCCAAACGACAAAATGTCAATGAGAGATATTTATGATGAAATGTGGAAGCTGGACACCAAGTATAATGAAGAAGAGAATATCGGGACAGCCCACGAAAAACGTGATAACAATGTGGAAAAGAATGACTGAAGAAGATTGGGATAGATGGAGTGACAATGAAAAACGAAAGAACGGGAGTATACGCACACGTGACAGAGGAATATACACAGGAGGAGTATGACCAATGGAGACAATCCATAAGGCAACCAGAAACACCAATACAAACAGAAAACGCAGAATTAAGAGAATGGATAAGGGTTATGTTCGAACTATCCAGAGAAGATATTTGTAATTGGAGGAAGGTACATAATCAAGTAGAAGAGTTCGAGGAAATGTCAAAACCAAAAACTCAAATAAAAAAGGAAGTAGTCAAGGATGTCAAAGTGAAACAACAGAAGAAAATGCCAGGACAACCACAGAAAGTGACCCTGCAGGACGTAATGGATTTAATGGTTGAACTTAATAGAAAAATGGATGAAGATGTTAAGACGCAGAGGGAAGAAGATAATGAGTATTTTAGGAAACAAAGAGAAGAGAAGGAACAAAGAAGACAGGACAAGGAAGAAGCGAAAGAACAAGGAAAGGAAGACAGGGAATTGTTAAACGAAATATTCGATAAGAGTTTCCGAGAGTTAAGAGAGACAATACACAGTAGTTTCAAACCATTGCATGAAACACTGGACCGCATTTCGGAAGATATCCAAGAAACGTGGAACAAGAACAGGGAACCGGTGAATGAGAAAATCAAAGAGAAGGAGGAGGAAATAGAGAACAAAGAAGAAATCAAGCAGACGAAAACGGAGATGAACAAGAGATGGGAAGAAACAAGTTACCCAGTAGATCAACTTAATGAAACGTTATATAGTGATTTCAAACCACTGAATGAAACACTAGACACCACTTCTGAAGATAGTAAGGAGATGGAAATTGTAGAACAAACAAGTGTACTGTTTTCTGAAAATAAAGGTAACAATAACACCGAGAAAATCAAGCGCATAAAACCCAACCGTAGAAGGATAGAGAAGAGTCAAATGATTAAGAAAACTATGGAAATGAGAAAAATATATAAGAAGAAACTACTGAAAACAAGAGAAGAATTGGAGATGATGAAGAACGGACTAATCGATGTGTTTAATGTACCAATGACCAACCATACCGAAAGGATGAATTTTACGGAGTGCAGGAGAACTCTAAAAGAAATTCTAGAAGGAGTGAACTACTGACCATCGAGAAGAAACTCGAGAAAAGCAATACCTGAATGGAGAATACACAAAATAAAAGAAATTCACAAAAGGCACGTGAACGAAAACTTCAGCAAATCAGTGAGAAAATGGAAATTACCCAAACTTGAAAGGACTCTCAACAAAATAGAGTATCACCAATCAAGAAGGTCAATAAAACACTGGAGCTTGCCAGAAAAGGAAATACAGAATAAAAGATCAATAATAACAAAGGAGGTACAATTAACAACTTCTTTGATTGATCAAAATGTATTGAATAACGTAAGCAGGGAGACAACTGAACATAGGATAGTAGAGGAATTATGGTACAAGATGGAGGAGACCTATGTTACACGAACGAAGATAGTTCTACACACCAAGGTCTTCCGAACCACAAGCGCAGATGAAATAATGGACCATGGGTAAACTAAGCGAAGATACCACACACCAAGAAAAGGGACTGATCTTCGAATTACCGACCAAGCAAACCAATGGAAAGGAAGGAGTAGTAAATTAAATTCAACCACAAAAAAAAAATCACCAAAACAAGGGGGGACAAGAAATGACTCCACAACTAAGACGATTTAAATGAGAACTACTAAACCATAATAAATGAATTTAAAAAATTATCCAGAATAAATGTTCAAACATCTAACATTTGAAGGAGTAGAGAAGAAAGACAACAACGAGTGTAATATACAAGAGAAGGCAATAATAATGAAAGAAAGGAGAAGATCAACTTACAAAAAAGTATAAATAACAGGGACCTGTGTAGAGTACGATATATAACCCTATGTCATCACAAAGGATAATGGTAACAATACTTACCAAATAAGTAATATAAACACAAGAAAAATAAAGGGAGTTTACAACCAAGCTTCAATAAAAAAGTTTTATGAAGAAAAACAAATTACCATAAAGAAAATAAACAAATTTCAAAATTCAAAAAGTTTGTAAGAGCAACTTACTACCCTATTTAGATGACATACGAGGAATGAAACAAATAAAATAAATGAATAAAAATATAAAAACAAAGGAATAAGTTACCAAAATTCCTACCAAGTAAAATCAACTTACAGTCTATTAAAGTTGATATATGAAGTATAAAATAAAAAATTATAATAAGGAAATAAGTTACACAAATCCCTATAAAAAAGTAAGAATCACAAACTTACGATAATATTTAAACAAAAAAAATACCTAAAAAGGAATAAGCTACAAAAATTCCTATAAAGTAAGAAAACTAACTTACGAAAAATTATCAAAAATAATATTTAATACAAATTAAAATAAACAGAAATAAAATCAAGCAAAAATTGCTAAAATAAATACCTGAAAGTATAAAGAATTTAAAGTATTCAAAAAAAAAAAAAAAAAAATCTGAACTGGTACAAGGATGAAAAAGAAATTATGTATAAAACAAATATACAAAAAATGGCTAAAGCAGAGTATTCCTAAACAATCAAGAAAAAGAATAAAGATGTCTAAGATAATTAAAATGATCACAAGAAGAATAGAAAAGCAGTGTAATGAAAAGTTAGAAATGATGAAATTATGAATAAATAAAAAACAATCAATTGTATGAGTAGATGACAGTATATAGCAAAGGTACAGCGGAAGGAAGAATGAGTAAAAGGCCAAAGTGATCTAAAAACAAACCACAAGGTGGACAATCCCAAAATATATTATTAATGCAAGTCACAAGTTGACAAAAAAGGTATTTAAGATTGACTGTTGAAAAGTCCAGCAATCCAAATAAACTGAGCAGAGATGATGTTCCTCTGGTCTCAGAAAAAAAATGAGTAGTAATGGAAGAAACCAGCTACTAAAAAGTTAGGGAAAAAAGTGTATAAGGGAGAACACACTAATGGAAATAAATAAAAACAGATCCAAATAAAATGGAATGAATCGAGTAAGAAGAGAAATAAAGAATGGAGAAACAAACAAGAAAGAAAAGGAAAAAGATTATATATAACTGATAATTTCATAAAAAACTATGTTAGTGTTTTATTAAAATGATCAATTTTGAAGGAGAGGCATTATGTTACAACACAAATAAGCCACCCCAGTAGCAGGGATAAAAAAGATGATAATAAATATAAATATACTTCATATTAAATAAAATGATTAAATATAAATAAAATATAAAGACGGTGACACGACAAACGACGACTTGACCTAACCCAAGTGATTGACCAAACAAACAGGAAAACCAACAAAGAAGGGAAAAAACCGAAACCAAAGAAGAATAAAGACAATCGAAGGAAGTGGATGAATTCCTACAACTAAACAAAATCCAACCAAACGAGAAGGGGAGAACCGAATTAAAATGAAGCCAATTGAAGATGATGGAGAAGAAGAAGAAGAAAAATGAAGAGGAAACGAAGTGAAACCAAGAGATAAGAAACACCACATATAAAAGGGAGAAATGGTACACTCAAATATAAAATATTGTGAATTAAACCAATAATTATCCAATACCAGAAATAAATATTATTCTAAATGAAATAATTAATATAACTGTTTTAACCAAAACAGTAAAGTAATATTATAAAAAGAAAAAGTACACTAACCCAAAAATTAGAGTTATAGTAAAATCTATTGAAAAATATCATTAATACTGTGTATAATTTGTAACAAAAGAAATAGTGAGAAAGTGACAAAGAGAAATAATTATAGGGATTACCCACTAAGAAACACTTAATGTAAACAGTTAAAAAGTGCAATAGTGAAGGTGTAAATACCCCAAAATAGTGAGTATATCAGTGATAAACACCAATTAATTAAAGGTGAAAGTGATAAGTGAAAAAAGATATTGTAAATGATAGTATGATTATAAAAAGATAGTAATAGATAAGAAAACACTTAGTAAATCAATGATGAAACAATAAACGATTTAAGAGTGAGCTTATAAAAAAGTTATATAGTTAAGGATAATTAGAAATAGTATTTAAAGTAGAGCTAGATAAAGGATATGATGTTATTCAGGGGAGAAAGCCCATGTAAGATAAACAGTTTGTGTTAACATGGAATGGAGAAAGGGATTAGTAAAGAATTAAGAATATAACTAATAAACACCCTATGTTATAAGGGAAAACAAATTAAATAAGTTTGAAGGAAGTGATGATGTTTCTCACTGAAAATAATAGTAAAAGAATGAAATGTATGTCAAACCAACAGTAACTAATAACTTGTAAAGAATTGTTCATTTTAATTTTATGGATAGGATATGGCTGAAGGAAGCTTACAGTCCATAGGCCTAATTGTTATATTGTAGGTATTAAGATGTAGAAAATAATCTTGACATGTAATCAGAACAGAAACAAATTCAAGACACAACAACCACTAAACAAATCATTTATAACAACAGGACAAAATGCTTTGTAATAAAATGAAATATAATTAGAATATAATAAATAAAAATAATCAATGGCTACTTAGGCCTAGGAAATGCCTAACTGTAAAAACCAATAATTACAAATTGAATAAAATCCACCAGGAAATTAACAAATCTAAGGCAAGTAACTAGCCAAAAATTATGTATAAATCATTTTAAAAGAAAAATGTTACAATAAGAGTTTAAATTAAAAGAAATATCTAATTATAAAATGTCAGCATAATTAGACAAAAGTTAATATCTAATAGAACATGACCTTATGAGGTATTATGTTAATCTTTGAAAGGAAATAAATACAATAGTGATAATATTTAATACCCAGAAGGGAAGACTGAAGAATAAAATCAATCAGAAAATATATAATAAATTTAATAAAAATTTCAAATATGATAACAATGCTTTTAATCTAGGCCTTAACCAATCAAAGGGTTTCAGTTACCATAGAAACGGGCCGTTGGTTAGTAATTTTCCGTTAAATTTACTTACTTAGAAAAATGACGCTTGGATAGTAGGTACAGAAGATTTTGTATGACCGAAATTTTACTTTAAAAAGTTTAAAAAACATTCAAAAGTCAACAACATGAACCAGTGAGAAGGAGATGAAGAGGTTCAACGATTAACAGATGTCCAGGAACTGAATAAACGAAAATTAAATAGCAGAAATTCCCAAGACAATTTAGAAAAAGATGCCAGCAGCCTAAGTCACTCCAAAGTTGATGAATTTTCCATTACCCAAGAACAACGATCTATCACAACCTTCTGAACTGATAAGTATCATTTAAATACCCTAATCCCAGGAGTAAAAGCACTTTATATATTTCTCACATCAATACAAAACTCTCACTATGAAGTAAAAATAATTTTCTTTCAAGGATTGAATAATTAAACAAACTTACGTAGCAAAATTGTTAACTAAAAAATAACCTCGCACTAATTTGCAAAATTTGTAACAACTATTACTACACTGCCGAACAATTTGTAACCACACTTTATACTGTTTAAGTACGGATAAGGTACGGTAGTGTACTTTTTTAATGTAACCATATTTTATGTTTTCTTTATAATCTAAAGAACTCCAGATTTTGGGGCGAGCTGACAAATAATGTACAAACAGTAGCCACAATGGCGTCAGAATAACTCGTTTCAAAATTAATTTCGTCAGCCTTGAGATTTGTGTTTCATGTTCTATGCCGGAGCAATTTTATTGAAAACTAACTTATAATATTGTTGTCACATTGATGAATGACCAAACCATAATTAAAGATACAGTACAGAGTGTTACCATTGTTTTATTTCATAGGAAGTTGTATAATATATGTGTGTGTTAGCGATTTCACTGAGCAGACAACTAGTGCTCTTTAATCAAATATATTGGAACTTACCATCTGCGGCTTTTCTGAAAAGCCGCAGACGGTAAGTTCCAATATATTTGATTGAACAACACGTGGCTTGGTACTAAACATTTGGGATTTATTCCTTTTAAACATAGTGCTCTTGCCATATGTGCAATACAGTAAGCTGTACAGAGGCGGGAACCATTCGAACGCTCCAGCCGTCACCGCTGAAAACACCAATATAACTTATTAATTCACAAATTTAATTGTTTTCATTAAACAATTTGGCACCACCCGGGATTCACAACCCCAATGAAATTACAGGTAGGTTGTGCTGATAATTGTGACAACGCTACTGACTTCGGTAGCAACAACCATTAATGTAACGACAGGTGTGAGACGAACACACCACACTAACACTTTCTACACGTAAAAAACTGGTGTACACATTTTACAGGTACGACCAGAACAATTTGTTACAGATTGGCGACCAACGTAGTGAGGCTAGAAAAGTACGACTAGCGGTGATTATGAAAAGACATCATAAGGTTACAATATAAAGACAAAAAAAGATGAAACAAAAAGATAGGCTACAACAACAAACGAAAATGCCCAAACAACAGAAACAATGGAGTTATGCAGAGTGGATGACAAAGTTATTTAAAAAGTTCAGTAAGGAGATGGAATACATCGAGAAGAATACCACGGATCATGAAAGAGCACAAATGAGTCGTGCGAATGCTGTGCGATTGCCAAACGACAAAATGTCAATGAGAGATATTTATGATGAAATGTGGAAGCTGGACACCAAGTATAATGAAGAAGAGAATATCGGGACAGCCCACGAAAAACGTGATAACAATGTGGAAAAGAATGACTGAAGAAGATTGGGATAGATGGAGTGACAATGAAAAACGAAAGAACGGGAGTATACGCACACGTGACAGAGGAATATACACAGGAGGAGTATGACCAATGGAGACAATCCATAAGGCAACCAGAAACACCAATACAAACAGAAAACGCAGAATTAAGAGAATGGATAAGGGTTATGTTCGAACTATCCAGAGAAGATATTTGTAATTGGAGGAAGGTACATAATCAAGTAGAAGAGTTCGAGGAAATGTCAAAACCAAAAACTCAAATAAAAAAGGAAGTAGTCAAGGATGTCAAAGTGAAACAACAGAAGAAAATGCCAGGACAACCACAGAAAGTGACCCTGCAGGACGTAATGGATTTAATGGTTGAACTTAATAGAAAAATGGATGAAGATGTTAAGACGCAGAGGGAAGAAGATAATGAGTATTTTAGGAAACAAAGAGAAGAGAAGGAACAAAGAAGACAGGACAAGGAAGAAGCGAAAGAACAAGGAAAGGAAGACAGGGAATTGTTAAACGAAATATTCGATAAGAGTTTCCGAGAGTTAAGAGAGACAATACACAGTAGTTTCAAACCATTGCATGAAACACTGGACCGCATTTCGGAAGATATCCAAGAAACGTGGAACAAGAACAGGGAACCGGTGAATGAGAAAATCAAAGAGAAGGAGGAGGAAATAGAGAACAAAGAAGAAATCAAGCAGACGAAAACGGAGATGAACAAGAGATGGGAAGAAACAAGTTACCCAGTAGATCAACTTAATGAAACGTTATATAGTGATTTCAAACCACTGAATGAAACACTAGACACCACTTCTGAAGATAGTAAGGAGATGGAAATTGTAGAACAAACAAGTGTACTGTTTTCTGAAAATAAAGGTAACAATAACACCGAGAAAATCAAGCGCATAAAACCCAACCGTAGAAGGATAGAGAAGAGTCAAATGATTAAGAAAACTATGGAAATGAGAAAAATATATAAGAAGAAACTACTGAAAACAAGAGAAGAATTGGAGATGATGAAGAACGGACTAATCGATGTGTTTAATGTACCAATGACCAACCATACCGAAAGGATGAATTTTACGGAGTGCAGGAGAACTCTAAAAGAAATTCTAGAAGGAGTGAACTACTGACCATCGAGAAGAAACTCGAGAAAAGCAATACCTGAATGGAGAATACACAAAATAAAAGAAATTCACAAAAGGCACGTGAACGAAAACTTCAGCAAATCAGTGAGAAAATGGAAATTACCCAAACTTGAAAGGACTCTCAACAAAATAGAGTATCACCAATCAAGAAGGTCAATAAAACACTGGAGCTTGCCAGAAAAGGAAATACAGAATAAAAGATCAATAATAACAAAGGAGGTACAATTAACAACTTCTTTGATTGATCAAAATGTATTGAATAACGTAAGCAGGGAGACAACTGAACATAGGATAGTAGAGGAATTATGGTACAAGATGGAGGAGACCTATGTTACACGAACGAAGATAGTTCTACACACCAAGGTCTTCCGAACCACAAGCGCAGATGAAATAATGGACCATGGGTAAACTAAGCGAAGATACCACACACCAAGAAAAGGGACTGATCTTCGAATTACCGACCAAGCAAACCAATGGAAAGGAAGGAGTAGTAAATTAAATTCAACCACAAAAAAAAATCACCAAAACAAGGGGGGACAAGAAATGACTCCACAACTAAGACGATTTAAATGAGAACTACTAAACCATAATAAATGAATTTAAAAAATTATCCAGAATAAATGTTCAAACATCTAACATTTGAAGGAGTAGAGAAGAAAGACAACAACGAGTGTAATATACAAGAGAAGGCAATAATAATGAAAGAAAGGAGAAGATCAACTTACAAAAAAGTATAAATAACAGGGACCTGTGTAGAGTACGATATATAACCCTATGTCATCACAAAGGATAATGGTAACAATACTTACCAAATAAGTAATATAAACACAAGAAAAATAAAGGGAGTTTACAACCAAGCTTCAATAAAAAAGTTTTATGAAGAAAAACAAATTACCATAAAGAAAATAAACAAATTTCAAAATTCAAAAAGTTTGTAAGAGCAACTTACTACCCTATTTAGATGACATACGAGGAATGAAACAAATAAAATAAATGAATAAAAATATAAAAACAAAGGAATAAGTTACCAAAATTCCTACCAAGTAAAATCAACTTACAGTCTATTAAAGTTGATATATGAAGTATAAAATAAAAAATTATAATAAGGAAATAAGTTACACAAATCCCTATAAAAAAGTAAGAATCACAAACTTACGATAATATTTAAACAAAAAAAATACCTAAAAAGGAATAAGCTACAAAAATTCCTATAAAGTAAGAAAACTAACTTACGAAAAATTATCAAAAATAATATTTAATACAAATTAAAATAAACAGAAATAAAATCAAGCAAAAATTGCTAAAATAAATACCTGAAAGTATAAAGAATTTAAAGTATTCAAAAAAAAAAAAAAAAAAAATCTGAACTGGTACAAGGATGAAAAAGAAATTATGTATAAAACAAATATACAAAAAATGGCTAAAGCAGAGTATTCCTAAACAATCAAGAAAAAGAATAAAGATGTCTAAGATAATTAAAATGATCACAAGAAGAATAGAAAAGCAGTGTAATGAAAAGTTAGAAATGATGAAATTATGAATAAATAAAAAACAATCAATTGTATGAGTAGATGACAGTATATAGCAAAGGTACAGCGGAAGGAAGAATGAGTAAAAGGCCAAAGTGATCTAAAAACAAACCACAAGGTGGACAATCCCAAAATATATTATTAATGCAAGTCACAAGTTGACAAAAAAGGTATTTAAGATTGACTGTTGAAAAGTCCAGCAATCCAAATAAACTGAGCAGAGATGATGTTCCTCTGGTCTCAGAAAAAAAATGAGTAGTAATGGAAGAAACCAGCTACTAAAAAGTTAGGGAAAAAAGTGTATAAGGGAGAACACACTAATGGAAATAAATAAAAACAGATCCAAATAAAATGGAATGAATCGAGTAAGAAGAGAAATAAAGAATGGAGAAACAAACAAGAAAGAAAAGGAAAAAGATTATATATAACTGATAATTTCATAAAAAACTATGTTAGTGTTTTATTAAAATGATCAATTTTGAAGGAGAGGCATTATGTTACAACACAAATAAGCCACCCCAGTAGCAGGGATAAAAAAGATGATAATAAATATAAATATACTTCATATTAAATAAAATGATTAAATATAAATAAAATATAAAGACGGTGACACGACAAACGACGACTTGACCTAACCCAAGTGATTGACCAAACAAACAGGAAAACCAACAAAGAAGGGAAAAAACCGAAACCAAAG
The DNA here is from genome assembly GCA_034769895.1 of Magicicada septendecula. Taxonomy (NCBI): domain Eukaryota; kingdom Metazoa; phylum Arthropoda; class Insecta; order Hemiptera; family Cicadidae; genus Magicicada; species Magicicada septendecula. The sequence continues at coordinate 32,672 of JAWRYS010001967.1, read as the reverse complement.
AAGAATAAAGACAATCGAAGGAAGTGGATGAATTCCTACAACTAAACAAAATCCAACCAAACGAGAAGGGGAGAACCGAATTAAAATGAAGCCAATTGAAGATGATGGAGAAGAAGAAGAAGAAAAATGAAGAGGAAACGAAGTGAAACCAAGAGATAAGAAACACCACATATAAAAGGGAGAAATGGTACACTCAAATATAAAATATTGTGAATTAAACCAATAATTATCCAATACCAGAAATAAATATTATTCTAAATGAAATAATTAATATAACTGTTTTAACCAAAACAGTAAAGTAATATTATAAAAAGAAAAAGTACACTAACCCAAAAATTAGAGTTATAGTAAAATCTATTGAAAAATATCATTAATACTGTGTATAATTTGTAACAAAAGAAATAGTGAGAAAGTGACAAAGAGAAATAATTATAGGGATTACCCACTAAGAAACACTTAATGTAAACAGTTAAAAAGTGCAATAGTGAAGGTGTAAATACCCCAAAATAGTGAGTATATCAGTGATAAACACCAATTAATTAAAGGTGAAAGTGATAAGTGAAAAAAGATATTGTAAATGATAGTATGATTATAAAAAGATAGTAATAGATAAGAAAACACTTAGTAAATCAATGATGAAACAATAAACGATTTAAGAGTGAGCTTATAAAAAAGTTATATAGTTAAGGATAATTAGAAATAGTATTTAAAGTAGAGCTAGATAAAGGATATGATGTTATTCAGGGGAGAAAGCCCATGTAAGATAAACAGTTTGTGTTAACATGGAATGGAGAAAGGGATTAGTAAAGAATTAAGAATATAACTAATAAACACCCTATGTTATAAGGGAAAACAAATTAAATAAGTTTGAAGGAAGTGATGATGTTTCTCACTGAAAATAATAGTAAAAGAATGAAATGTATGTCAAACCAACAGTAACTAATAACTTGTAAAGAATTGTTCATTTTAATTTTATGGATAGGATATGGCTGAAGGAAGCTTACAGTCCATAGGCCTAATTGTTATATTGTAGGTATTAAGATGTAGAAAATAATCTTGACATGTAATCAGAACAGAAACAAATTCAAGACACAACAACCACTAAACAAATCATTTATAACAACAGGACAAAATGCTTTGTAATAAAATGAAATATAATTAGAATATAATAAATAAAAATAATCAATGGCTACTTAGGCCTAGGAAATGCCTAACTGTAAAAACCAATAATTACAAATTGAATAAAATCCACCAGGAAATTAACAAATCTAAGGCAAGTAACTAGCCAAAAATTATGTATAAATCATTTTAAAAGAAAAATGTTACAATAAGAGTTTAAATTAAAAGAAATATCTAATTATAAAATGTCAGCATAATTAGACAAAAGTTAATATCTAATAGAACATGACCTTATGAGGTATTATGTTAATCTTTGAAAGGAAATAAATACAATAGTGATAATATTTAATACCCAGAAGGGAAGACTGAAGAATAAAATCAATCAGAAAATATATAATAAATTTAATAAAAATTTCAAATATGATAACAATGCTTTTAATCTAGGCCTTAACCAATCAAAGGGTTTCAGTTACCATAGAAACGGGCCGTTGGTTAGTAATTTTCCGTTAAATTTACTTACTTAGAAAAATGACGCTTGGATAGTAGGTACAGAAGATTTTGTATGACCGAAATTTTACTTTAAAAAGTTTAAAAAACATTCAAAAGTCAACAACATGAACCAGTGAGAAGGAGATGAAGAGGTTCAACGATTAACAGATGTCCAGGAACTGAATAAACGAAAATTAAATAGCAGAAATTCCCAAGACAATTTAGAAAAAGATGCCAGCAGCCTAAGTCACTCCAAAGTTGATGAATTTTCCATTACCCAAGAACAACGATCTATCACAACCTTCTGAACTGATAAGTATCATTTAAATACCCTAATCCCAGGAGTAAAAGCACTTTATATATTTCTCACATCAATACAAAACTCTCACTATGAAGTAAAAATAATTTTCTTTCAAGGATTGAATAATTAAACAAACTTACGTAGCAAAATTGTTAACTAAAAAATAACCTCGCACTAATTTGCAAAATTTGTAACAACTATTACTACACTGCCGAACAATTTGTAACCACACTTTATACTGTTTAAGTACGGATAAGGTACGGTAGTGTACTTTTTTAATGTAACCATATTTTATGTTTTCTTTATAATCTAAAGAACTCCAGATTTTGGGGCGAGCTGACAAATAATGTACAAACAGTAGCCACAATGGCGTCAGAATAACTCGTTTCAAAATTAATTTCGTCAGCCTTGAGATTTGTGTTTCATGTTCTATGCCGGAGCAATTTTATTGAAAACTAACTTATAATATTGTTGTCACATTGATGAATGACCAAACCATAATTAAAGATACAGTACAGAGTGTTACCATTGTTTTATTTCATAGGAAGTTGTATAATATATGTGTGTGTTAGCGATTTCACTGAGCAGACAACTAGTGCTCTTTAATCAAATATATTGGAACTTACCATCTGCGGCTTTTCTGAAAAGCCGCAGACGGTAAGTTCCAATATATTTGATTGAACAACACGTGGCTTGGTACTAAACATTTGGGATTTATTCCTTTTAAACATAGTGCTCTTGCCATATGTGCAATACAGTAAGCTGTACAGAGGCGGGAACCATTCGAACGCTCCAGCCGTCACCGCTGAAAACACCAATATAACTTATTAATTCACAAATTTAATTGTTTTCATTAAACAATTTGGCACCACCCGGGATTCACAACCCCAATGAAATTACAGGTAGGTTGTGCTGATAATTGTGACAACGCTACTGACTTCGGTAGCAACAACCATTAATGTAACGACAGGTGTGAGACGAACACACCACACTAACACTTTCTACACGTAAAAAACTGGTGTACACATTTTACAGGTACGACCAGAACAATTTGTTACAGATTGGCGACCAACGTAGTGAGGCTAGAAAAGTACGACTAGCGGTGATTATGAAAAGACATCATAAGGTTACAATATAAAGACAAAAAAAGATGAAACAAAAAGATAGGCTACAACAACAAACGAAAATGCCCAAACAACAGAAACAATGGAGTTATGCAGAGTGGATGACAAAGTTATTTAAAAAGTTCAGTAAGGAGATGGAATACATCGAGAAGAATACCACGGATCATGAAAGAGCACAAATGAGTCGTGCGAATGCTGTGCGATTGCCAAACGACAAAATGTCAATGAGAGATATTTATGATGAAATGTGGAAGCTGGACACCAAGTATAATGAAGAAGAGAATATCGGGACAGCCCACGAAAAACGTGATAACAATGTGGAAAAGAATGACTGAAGAAGATTGGGATAGATGGAGTGACAATGAAAAACGAAAGAACGGGAGTATACGCACACGTGACAGAGGAATATACACAGGAGGAGTATGACCAATGGAGACAATCCATAAGGCAACCAGAAACACCAATACAAACAGAAAACGCAGAATTAAGAGAATGGATAAGGGTTATGTTCGAACTATCCAGAGAAGATATTTGTAATTGGAGGAAGGTACATAATCAAGTAGAAGAGTTCGAGGAAATGTCAAAACCAAAAACTCAAATAAAAAAGGAAGTAGTCAAGGATGTCAAAGTGAAACAACAGAAGAAAATGCCAGGACAACCACAGAAAGTGACCCTGCAGGACGTAATGGATTTAATGGTTGAACTTAATAGAAAAATGGATGAAGATGTTAAGACGCAGAGGGAAGAAGATAATGAGTATTTTAGGAAACAAAGAGAAGAGAAGGAACAAAGAAGACAGGACAAGGAAGAAGCGAAAGAACAAGGAAAGGAAGACAGGGAATTGTTAAACGAAATATTCGATAAGAGTTTCCGAGAGTTAAGAGAGACAATACACAGTAGTTTCAAACCATTGCATGAAACACTGGACCGCATTTCGGAAGATATCCAAGAAACGTGGAACAAGAACAGGGAACCGGTGAATGAGAAAATCAAAGAGAAGGAGGAGGAAATAGAGAACAAAGAAGAAATCAAGCAGACGAAAACGGAGATGAACAAGAGATGGGAAGAAACAAGTTACCCAGTAGATCAACTTAATGAAACGTTATATAGTGATTTCAAACCACTGAATGAAACACTAGACACCACTTCTGAAGATAGTAAGGAGATGGAAATTGTAGAACAAACAAGTGTACTGTTTTCTGAAAATAAAGGTAACAATAACACCGAGAAAATCAAGCGCATAAAACCCAACCGTAGAAGGATAGAGAAGAGGCAAATGATTAAGAAAACTATGGAAATGAGAAAAATATATAAGAAGAAACTACTGAAAACAAGAGAAGAATTGGAGATGATGAAGAACGGACTAATCGATGTGTTTAATGTACCAATGACCAACCATACCGAAAGGATGAATTTTACGGAGTGCAGGAGAACTCTAAAAGAAATTCTAGAAGGAGTGAACTACTGACCATCGAGAAGAAACTCGAGAAAAGCAATACCTGAATGGAGAATACACAAAATAAAAGAAATTCACAAAAGGCACGTGAACGAAAACTTCAGCAAATCAGTGAGAAAATGGAAATTACCCAAACTTGAAAGGACTCTCAACAAAATAGAGTATCACCAATCAAGAAGGTCAATAAAACACTGGAGCTTGCCAGAAAAGGAAATACAGAATAAAAGATCAATAATAACAAAGGAGGTACAATTAACAACTTCTTTGATTGATCAAAATGTATTGAATAACGTAAGCAGGGAGACAACTGAACATAGGATAGTAGAGGAATTATGGTACAAGATGGAGGAGACCTATGTTACACGAACGAAGATAGTTCTACACACCAAGGTCTTCCGAACCACAAGCGCAGATGAAATAATGGACCATGGGTAAACTAAGCGAAGATACCACACACCAAGAAAAGGGACTGATCTTCGAATTACCGACCAAGCAAACCAATGGAAAGGAAGGAGTAGTAAATTAAATTCAACCACAAAAAAAAATCACCAAAACAAGGGGGGACAAGAAATGACTCCACAACTAAGACGATTTAAATGAGAACTACTAAACCATAATAAATGAATTTAAAAAATTATCCAGAATAAATGTTCAAACATCTAACATTTGAAGGAGTAGAGAAGAAAGACAACAACGAGTGTAATATACAAGAGAAGGCAATAATAATGAAAGAAAGGAGAAGATCAACTTACAAAAAAGTATAAATAACAGGGACCTGTGTAGAGTACGATATATAACCCTATGTCATCACAAAGGATAATGGTAACAATACTTACCAAATAAGTAATATAAACACAAGAAAAATAAAGGGAGTTTACAACCAAGCTTCAATAAAAAAGTTTTATGAAGAAAAACAAATTACCATAAAGAAAATAAACAAATTTCAAAATTCAAAAAGTTTGTAAGAGCAACTTACTACCCTATTTAGATGACATACGAGGAATGAAACAAATAAAATAAATGAATAAAAATATAAAAACAAAGGAATAAGTTACCAAAATTCCTACCAAGTAAAATCAACTTACAGTCTATTAAAGTTGATATATGAAGTATAAAATAAAAAATTATAATAAGGAAATAAGTTACACAAATCCCTATAAAAAAGTAAGAATCACAAACTTACGATAATATTTAAACAAAAAAAATACCTAAAAAGGAATAAGCTACAAAAATTCCTATAAAGTAAGAAAACTAACTTACGAAAAATTATCAAAAATAATATTTAATACAAATTAAAATAAACAGAAATAAAATCAAGCAAAAATTGCTAAAATAAATACCTGAAAGTATAAAGAATTTAAAGTATTCAAAAAAAAAAAAAAAAAAAATCTGAACTGGTACAAGGATGAAAAAGAAATTATGTATAAAACAAATATACAAAAAATGGCTAAAGCAGAGTATTCCTAAACAATCAAGAAAAAGAATAAAGATGTCTAAGATAATTAAAATGATCACAAGAAGAATAGAAAAGCAGTGTAATGAAAAGTTAGAAATGATGAAATTATGAATAAATAAAAAACAATCAATTGTATGAGTAGATGACAGTATATAGCAAAGGTACAGCGGAAGGAAGAATGAGTAAAAGGCCAAAGTGATCTAAAAACAAACCACAAGGTGGACAATCCCAAAATATATTATTAATGCAAGTCACAAGTTGACAAAAAAGGTATTTAAGATTGACTGTTGAAAAGTCCAGCAATCCAAATAAACTGAGCAGAGATGATGTTCCTCTGGTCTCAGAAAAAAAATGAGTAGTAATGGAAGAAACCAGCTACTAAAAAGTTAGGGAAAAAAGTGTATAAGGGAGAACACACTAATGGAAATAAATAAAAACAGATCCAAATAAAATGGAATGAATCGAGTAAGAAGAGAAATAAAGAATGGAGAAACAAACAAGAAAGAAAAGGAAAAAGATTATATATAACTGATAATTTCATAAAAAACTATGTTAGTGTTTTATTAAAATGATCAATTTTGAAGGAGAGGCATTATGTTACAACACAAATAAGCCACCCCAGTAGCAGGGATAAAAAAGATGATAATAAATATAAATATACTTCATATTAAATAAAATGATTAAATATAAATAAAATATAAAGACGGTGACACGACAAACGACGACTTGACCTAACCCAAGTGATTGACCAAACAAACAGGAAAACCAACAAAGAAGGGAAAAAACCGAAACCAAAGAAGAATAAAGACAATCGAAGGAAGTGGATGAATTCCTACAACTAAACAAAATCCAACCAAACGAGAAGGGGAGAACCGAATTAAAATGAAGCCAATTGAAGATGATGGAGAAGAAGAAGAAAAATGAAGAGGAAACGAAGTGAAACCAAGAGATAAGAAACACCACATATAAAAGGGAGAAATGGTACACTCAAATATAAAATATTGTGAATTAAACCAATAATTATCCAATACCAGAAATAAATATTATTCTAAATGAAATAATTAATATAACTGTTTTAACCAAAACAGTAAAGTAATATTATAAAAAGAAAAAGTACACTAACCCAAAAATTAGAGTTATAGTAAAATCTATTGAAAAATATTAATACTGTGTATAATTTGTAACAAAAGAAATAGTGAGAAAGTGACAAAGAGAAATAATTATAGGGATTACCCACTAAGAAACACTTAATGTAAACAGTTAAAAAGTGCAATAGTGAAGGTGTAAATACCCCAAAATCGTGAGTATATCAGTGATAAACACCAATTAATTAAAGGTGAAAGTGATAAGTGAAAAAAGATATTGTAAATGATAGTATGATTATAAAAAGATAGTAATAGATAAGAAAACACTTAGTAAATCAATGATGAAACAATAAACGATTTAAGAGTGAGCTTATAAAAAAGTTATATAGTTAAGGATAATTAGAAATAGTATTTAAAGTAGAGCTAGATAAAGGATATGATGTTATTCAGGGGAGAAAGCCCATGTAAGATAAACAGTTTGTGTTAACATGGAATGGAGAAAGGGATTAGTAAAGAATTAAGAATATAACTAATAAACACCCTATGTTATAAGGGAAAACAAATTAAATAAGTTTGAAGGAAGTGATGATGTTTCTCACTGAAAATAATAGTAAAAGAATGAAATGTATGTCAAACCAACAGTAACTAATAACTTGTAAAGAATTGTTCATTTTAATTTTATGGATAGGATATGGCTGAAGGAAGCTTACAGTCCATAGGCCTAATTGTTATATTGTAGGTATTAAGATGTAGAAAATAATCTTGACATGTAGTCAGAACAGAAACAAATTCAAGACACAACAACCACTAAACAAATCATTTATAACAACAGGACAAAATGCTTTGTAATAAAATGAAATATAATTAGAATATAATAAGTAAAAATAATCAATGGCTACTTAGGCCTAGGAAATGCCTAACTGTAAAAACCAATAATTACAAATTGAATAAAATCCACCAGGAAATTAACAAATCTAAGGCAAGTAACTAGCCAAAAATTATGTATAAATCATTTTAAAAGAAAAATGTTACAATAAGAGTTTAAATTAAAAGAAATATCTAATTATAAAATGTCAGCATAATTAGACAAAAGTTAATATCTAATAGAACATGACCTTATGAGGTATTATGTTAATCTTTGAAAGGAAATAAATACAATAGTGATAATATTTAATACCCAGAAGGGAAGACTGAAGAATAAAATCAATCAGAAAATATATAATAAATTTAATAAAAATTTCAAATATGATAACAATGCTTTTAATCTAGGCCTTAACCAATCAAAGGGTTTCAGTTACCATAGAAACGGGCCGTTGGTTAGTAATTTTCCGTTAAATTTACTTACTTAGAAAAATGACGCTTGGATAGTAGGTACGGAAGATTTTGTATGACCGAAATTTTACTTTAAAAAGTTTAAAAAACATTCAAAAGTCAACAACATGAACCAGTGAGAAGGAGATGAAGAGGTTCAACGATTAACAGATGTCCAGGAACTGAATAAACGAAAATTAAATAGCAGAAATTCCCAAGACAATTTAGAAAAAGATGCCAGCAGCCTAAGTCACTCCAAAGTTGATGAATTTTCCATTACCCAAGAACAACGATCTATCACAACCTTCTGAACTGATAAGTATCATTTAAATACCCTAATCCCAGGAGTAAAAGCACTTTATATATTTCTCACATCAATACAAAACTCTCACTATGAAGTAAAAATAATTTTCTTTCAAGGATTGAATAATTAAACAAACTTACGTAGCAAAATTGTTAACTAAAAAATAACCTCGCACTAATTTGCAAAATTTGTAACAACTATTACTACACTGCCGAACAATTTGTAACCACACTTTATACTGTTTAAGTACGGATAAGGTACGGTAGTGTACTTTTTTAATGTAACCATATTTTATGTTTTCTTTATAATCTAAAGAACTCCAGATTTTGGGGCGAGCTGACAAATAATGTACAAACAGTAGCCACAATGGCGTCAGAATAACTCGTTTCAAAATTAATTTCGTCAGCCTTGAGATTTGTGTTTCATGTTCTATGCCGGAGCAATTTTATTGAAAACTAACTTATAATATTGTTGTCACATTGATGAATGACCAAACCATAATTAAAGATTCAGTACAGAGTGTTACCATTGTTTTATTTCATAGGAAGTTGTATAATATATGTGTGTGTTAGCGATTTCACTGAGCAGACAACTAGTGCTCTTTAATCAAATATATTGGAACTTACCATCTGCGGCTTTTCTGAAAAGCCGCAGACGGTAAGTTCCAATATATTTGATTGAACAACACGTGGCTTGGTACTAAACATTTGGGATTTATTCCTTTTAAACATGGTGCTCTTGCCATATGTGCAATACAGTAAGCTGTAGAGGCGGGAACCATTCGAACGCTCCAGCCGTCACCGCTGAAAACACCAATATAACTTATTAATTCACAAATTTAATTGTTTTCATTAAACAATTTGGCGCCACCCGGGATTCACAACCCCAATGAAATTACAGGTAGGTTGTACTGATAATTGTGACAACGCTACTGACTTCGGTAGCAACAACCATTAATGTAACGACAGGTGTGAGACGAACACACCACACTAACACTTTCTACACATAAAAAACTGGTGTACACATTTTACAGATACGACCAGAACACTTTGTTACAGATTGGCGACCAACGTAGTGAGGCTAGAAAAGGACGACTAGCGGTGATTATGAAAAGACATCATAAGGTTACAATATAAAGACAAAAAAAGATGAAACAAAAAGATAGGCTACAACAACAAACGAAAATGCCCAAACAACAGAAACAATGGAGTTATGCAGAGTGGATGACAAAGTTATTTAAAAAGTTCAGTAAGGAGATGGAATACATCGAGAAGAATACCACGGATCATGAAAGAGCACAAATGAGTCGTGCGAATGCTGTGTGATTGCCAAACGACAAAATGTCAATGAGAGATATTTATGATGAAATGTGGAAGCTGGACACCAAGTATAATGAAGAAGAGAATATCGGGACAGCCCACGAAAAACGTGATAACAATGTGGAAAAGAATGACTGAAGAAGATTGGGATAGATGGAGTGACAATGAAAAACGAAAGAACGGGAGTATACGCACACGTGACAGAGGAATATACACAGGAGGAGTATGACCAATGGAGACAATCCATAAGGCAACCAGAAACACCAATACAAACAGAAAACGCAGAATTAAGAGAATGGATAAGGGTTATGTTCGAACTATCCAGAGAAGATATTTGTAATTGGAGGAAGGTACATAATCAAGTAGAAGAGTTCGAGGAAATGTCAAAACCAAAAACTCAAATAAAAAAGGAAGTAGTCAAGGATGTCAAAGTGAAACAACAGAAGAAAATGCCAGGACAACCACAGAAAGTGACCCTGCAGGACGTAATGGATTTAATGGTTGAACTTAATAGAAAAATGGATGAAGATGTTAAGACGCAGAGGGAAGAAGATAATGAGTATTTTAGGAAACAAAGAGAAGAGAATGAACAAAGAAGACAGGACAAGGAAGAAGCGAAAGAACAAGGAAAGGAAGACAGGGAATTGTTAAACGAAATATTCGATAAGAGTTTCCGAGAGTTAAGAGAGACAATACACAGTAGTTTCAAACCATTGCATGAAACACTGGACCGCATTTTGGAAGATATCCAAGAAACGTGGAACAAGAACAGGGAACCGGTGAATGAGAAAATCAAAGAGAAGGAGGAGGAAATAGAGAACAAAGAAGAAATCAAGCAGACGAAAACGGAGATGAACAAGAGATGGGAAGAAACAAGTTACCCAGTAGATCAACTTAATGAAACGTTATATAGTGATTTCAAACCACTGAATGAAACACTAGACACCACTTCTGAAGATAGTAAGGAGATGGAAATTGTAGAACAAACAAGTGTATTGTTTTCTGAAAATAAAGGTAACAATAACACCGAGAAAATCAAGCGCATAAAACCCAACCGTAGAAGGATAGAGAAGAGTCAAATGATTAAGAAAACTATGGAAATGAGAAAAATATATAAGAAGAAACTACTGAAAACAAGAGAAGAATTGGAGATGATGAAGAACGGACTAATCGATGTGTTTAATGTACCAATGACCAACCATACCGAAAGGATGAATTTTACGGAGTGCAGGAGAACTCTAAAAGAAATTCTAGAAGGAGTGAACTACTGACCAGCGAGAAGAAACTCGAGAAAAGCAATACCTGAATGGAGAATACACAAAATAAAAGAAATTCACAAAAGGCACGTGAACGAAAACTTCAGCAAATCAGTGAGAAAATGGAAATTACCCAAACTTGAAAGGACTCTCAACAAAATAGAGTATCACCAATCAAGAAGGTCAATAAAACACTGGAGCTTGCCAGAAAAGGAAATACAGAATAAAAGATCAATAATAACAAAGGAGGTACAATTAACAACTTCTTTGATTGATCAAAATGTATTGAATAACGTAAGCAGGGAGACAACTGAACATAGGATAGTAGAGGAATTATGGTACAAGATGGAGGAGACCTATGTTACACGAACGAAGATAGTTCTACACACCAAGGTCTTCCGAACCACAAGCGCAGATGAAATAATGGACCATGGGTAAACTAAGCGAAGATACCACACACCAAGAAAAGGGACTGATCTTCGAATTACCGACCAAGCAAACCAATGGAAAGGAAGGAGTAGTAAATTAAATTCAACCACAAAAAAAAATCACCAAAACAAGGGGGGACAAGAAATGACTCCACAACTAAGACGATTTAAATGAGAACTACTAAACCATAATAAATGAATTTAAAAAATTATCCAGAATAAATGTTCAAACATCTAACATTTGAAGGAGTAGAGAAGAAAGACAACAACGAGTGTAATATATTAAAGAGAAGGCAATAATAATGAAAGAAAGGCGAAGATCAACTTACAAAAAAGTATAAATAACAGGGACCTGTGTAGAGTACGATATATAACCCTATGTCATCACAAAGGATAATGGTAACAATACTTACCAAATAAGTAATATAAACACAAGAAAAATAAAGGGAGTTTACAACCAAGCTTCAATAAAAAAGTTTTATGAAGAAAAACAAATTACCATAAAGAAAATAAACAAATTCAAAAAGTTTGTAAGAGCAACTTACTACCCTATTTAGATGACATACGAGGAATGAAAAAAATAAAATAAATGAATAAAAATATAAAAACAAAGGAATAAGTTACCAAAATTCCTACCAAGTAAAATCAACTTACAGTCTATTAAAGTTGATATATGAAGTATAAAATAAAAAATTATAATAAGGAAATAAGTTAAACAAATCCCTATAAAAAAGTAAGAATCACAAACTTACGATAATATTTAAACAAAAAAAATACCTAAAAAGGAATAAGCTACAAAAATTCCTATAAAGTAAGAAAACTAACTTACGAAAAATTATCAAAAATAATATTTAATACAAATTAAAATAAACAGAAATAAAATCAAGCAAAAATTGCTAAAATAAATACCTGAAAGTATAAAGAATTTAAAGTATTCAAAGAAAAAAAAAAAAAAATCTGAACTGGTACAAGGAAGAAAAAGAAATTATGTATAAAACAAATATACAAAAAATGGCTAAAGCAGAGTATTCCTAAACAATCAAGAAAAAGAATAAAGATGTCTAAGATAATTAAAATGATCACAAGAAGAATAGAAAAGCAGTGTAATGAAAAGTTAGAAATGATGAAATTATGAATAAATAAAAAACAATCAATTGTATGAGTAGATGACAGTATATAGCAAAGGTACAGCGGAAGGAAGAATGAGTAAAAGGCCAAAGTGATCTAAAAACAAACCACAAGGTGGACAATCCCAAAATATATTATTATTATTAATTCAAGTCACAAGTTGACAAAAAAGGTATTTAAGATTGACTGTTGAAAAGTCCAGCAATCCAAATAAACTGAGCAGAGATGATGTTCCTCTGGTCTCAGAAAAAAAATGAGTAGTAATGGAAGAAACCAGCTACTAAAAAGTTAGGGAAAAAAGTGTATAAGGGAGAACACACTAATGGAAATAAAAACAGATCCAAATAAAATGGAATGAATCGAGTAAGAAGAGAAATAAAGAATGGAGAAACAAACAAGAAAGAAAAGGAAAAAGATTATATATAACTGATAATTTCATAAAAAACTATGTTAGTGTTTTATTAAAATGATCAATTTTGAAGGAGAGGCATTATGTTACAACACAAATAAGCCACCCCAGTAGCAGGGATAAAAAAGATGATAATAAATATAAATATACTTCATATTAAATAAAATGATTAAATATAAATAAAATATAAAGACGGTGACACGACAAACGACGACATGACCTAACCCAAGTGATTGACCAAACAAACAGGAAAACCAACAAAGAAGGGAAAAAACCGAAACCAAAGAAGAATAAAGACAATCGAAGGAAGTGGACGAATTACTACAACTAAACAAAATCAAACCAAACGAGAAGGGGAGAACCGAATTAAAATGAAGCCAATTGAAGATGAAGGAGAAGAAGAAGAAAAATGAAGAGGAAACGAAGTGAAACCAAGAGATAAGAAACACCACATATAAAAGGGAGAAATGGTACACTCAAATATAAAATATTGTGAATTAAACCAATAATTATCCAATACCAGAAATAAATATTATTCTAAATGAAATAATTAATATAACTGTTTTAACCAAAACAGTAAAGTAATATTATAAAAAGAAAAAGTACACTAACCCAAAAATTAGAGTTATAGTAAAATCTATTGAAAAATATCATTAATACTGTGTATAATTTGTAACAAAAGAAATAGTGAGAAAGTGAAAAGAGAAATAATTATAGGGATTACCCACTAAGAAACACTTAATGTAAACAGTTAAAAAGTGCAATAGTGAAGGTGTAAATACCCCAAAATAGTGAGTATATCAGTGATAAACACCAATTAATTAAAGGTGAAAGTGATAAGTGAAAAAAGATATTGTAAATGATAGTATGATTATAAAAAGATAGTAGTAGATAAGAAAACACTTAGTAAATCAATGATGAAACAATAAACGATTTAAGAGTGAGCTTATAAAAAAGTTATATAGTTAAGGATAATTAGAAATAGTATTTAAAGTGGAGCTAGATAAAGGATATGATGTTATTCAGGGGAGAAAGCCCATGTAATATAAACAGTTTGTGTTAACATGGAATGGAGAAAGGGATTAGTAAAGAATTAAGAATATAACTAATAAACACCCTATGTTATAAGGGAAAACAAATTAAATAAGTTTGAAGGAAGTGATGATGTTTCTCACTGAAAATAATAGTAAAAGAATGAAATGTATGTCAAACCAACAGTAACTAATAACTTGTAAAGAATTGTTCATTTTAATTTTATGGATAGGATATGGCTGAAGGAAGCTTACAGTCCATAGGCCTAATTGTTATATTGTAGGTATTAAGATGTAGAAAATAATCTTGACATGTAATCAGAACAGAAACAAATTCAAGACACAACAACCTCTAAACAAATCATTTATAACAACAGGACAAAATGCTTTGTAATAAAATGAAATATAATTAGAATATAATAAGTAAAAATAATCAATGGCTACTTAGGCCTAGGAAATGCCTAACTGTAAAAACCAATAATTACAAATTGAATAAAATCCACCAGGAAATTAACAAATCTAAGGCAAGTAACTAGCCAAAAATTATGTATAAATCATTTTAAAAGAAAAATGTTACAATAAGAGTTTAAATTAAAAGAAATATCTAATTATAAAATGTCAGCATAATTAGACAAAAGTTAATATCTAATAGAACATGACCTTATGAGGTATTATGTTAATCTTTGAAAGGAAATAAATACAATAGTGATAATATTTAATACCCAGAAGGGAAGACTGAAGAATAAAATCAATCAGAAAATATATAATAAATTTAATAAAAATTTCAAATATGATAACAATGCTTTTAATCTAGGCCTTAACCAATCAAAGGGTTTCAGTTACCATAGAAACGGGCCGTTGGTTAGTAATTTTCCGTTAAATTTACTTACTTAGAAAAATGACGCTTGGATAGTAGGTACGGAAGATTTTGTATGACCGAAATTTTACTTTAAAAAGTTTAAAAAACATTCAAAAGTCAACAACATGAGAAGGAGAAGGAGATGAAGAGGTTCAACGATTAACAGATGTCCAGGAACTGAATAAACGAAAATTAAATAGCAGAAATTCCCAAGACAATTTAGAAAAAGATGCCAGCAGCCTAAGTCACTCCAAAGTTGATGAATTTTCCATTACCCAAGAACAACGATCTATCACAACCTTCTGAACTGATAAGTATCATTTAAATACCCTAATCCCAGGAGTAAAAGCACTTTATATATTTCTCACATCAATACAAAACTCTCACTATGAAGTAAAAATAATTTTCTTTCAAGGATTGAATAATTAAACAAACTTACGTAGCAAAATTGTTAACTAAAAAATAACCTCGCACTAATTTGCAAAATTTGTAACAACTATTACTACACTGCCGAACAATTTGTAACCACACTTTATACTGTTTAAGTACGGATAAGGTACGGTAGTGTACTTTTTTAATGTAACCATATTTTATGTTTTCTTTATAATCTAAAGAACTCCAGATTTTGGGGCGAGCTGACAAATAATGTACAAACAGTAGCCACAATGGCGTCAGAATAACTCGTTTCAAAATTAATTTCGTCAGCCTTGAGATTTGTGTTTCATGTTCTATGCCGGAGCAATTTTATTGAAAACTAACTTATAATATTGTTGTCACATTGATGAATGACCAAACCATAATTAAAGATACAGTACAGAGTGTTACCATTGTTTTATTTCATAGGAAGTTGTATAATATATGTGTGTGTTAGCGATTTCACTGAGCAGACAACTAGTGCTCTTTAATCAAATATATTGGAACTTACCATCTGCGGCTTTTCTGAAAAGCCGCAGACGGTAAGTTCCAATATATTTGATTGAACAACACGTGGCTTGGTACTAAACATTTGGGATTTATTCCTTTTAAACATAGTGCTCTTGCCATATGTGCAATACAGTAAGCTGTACAGAGGCGGGAACCATTCGAACGCTCCAGCCGTCATCGCTGAAAACACCAATATAACTTATTAATTCACAAATTTAATTGTTTTCATTAAACAATTTGGCGCCACCCGGGATTCACAACCCCAATGAAATTACAGGTAGGTTGTACTGATAATTGTGACAACGCTACTGACTTCGGTAGCAACAACCATTAATGTAACGACAGGTGTGAGACGAACACACCACACTGACACTTTCTACACATAAAAAACTGGTGTACACATTTTACAGATACGACCAGAACACTTTGTTACAGATTGGCGACCAACGTAGTGAGGCTAGAAAAGGACGACTAGCGGTGATTATGAAAAGACATCATAAGGTTACAATATAAAGACAAAAAAAGATGAAACAAAAAGATAGGCTACAACAACAAACGAAAATGCCCAAACAACAGAAACAATGGAGTTATGCAGAGTGGATGACAAAGTTATTTAAAAAGTTCAGTAAGGAGATGGAATACATCGAGAAGAATACCACGGATCATGAAAGAGCACAAATGAGTCGTGCGAATGCTGTGCGATTGCCAAACGACAAAATGTCAATGAGAGATATTTATGATGAAATGTGGAAGCTGGACACCAAGTATAATGAAGAAGAGAATATCGGGACAGCCCACGAAAAACGTGATAACAATGTGGAAAAGAATGACTGAAGAAGATTGGGATAGATGGAGTGACAATGAAAAACGAAAGAACGGGAGTATACGCACACGTGACAGAGGAATATACACAGGAGGAGTATGACCAATGGAGACAATCCATAAGGCAACCAGAAACACCAATACAAACAGAAAACGCAGAATTAAGAGAATGGATAAGGGTTATGTTCGAACTATCCAGAGAAGATATTTGTAATTGGAGGAAGGTACATAATCAAGTAGAAGAGTTCGAGGAAATGTCAAAACCAAAAACTCAAATAAAAAAGGAAGTAGTCAAGGATGTCAAAGTTAAACAACAGAAGAAAATGCCAGGACAACCACAGAAAGTGACCCTGCAGGACGTAATGGATTTAATGGTTGAACTTAATAGAAAAATGGATGAAGATGTTAAGACGCAGAGAGAAGAAGATAATGAGTATTTTAGGAAACAAAGAGAAGAGAAGGAACAAAGAAGACAGGACAAGGAAGAAGCGAAAGAACAAGGAAAGGAAGACAGGGAATTGTTAAACGAAATATTCGATAAGAGTTTCCGAGAGTTAAGAGAGACAATACACAGTAGTTTCAAACCATTGCATGAAACACTGGACCGCATTTCGGAAGATATCCAAGAAACGTGGAACAAGAACAGGGAACCGGTGAATGAGAAAATCAAAGAGAAGGAGGAGGAAATAGAGAACAAAGAAGAAATCAAGCAGACGAAAACGGAGATGAACAAGAGATGGGAAGAAACAAGTTACCCAGTAGATCAACTTAATGAAACGTTATATAGTGATTTCAAACCACTGAATGAAACACTAGACACCACTTCTGAAGATAGTAAGGAGATGGAAATTGTAGAACAAACAAGTGTATTGTTTTCTGAAAATAAAGGTAACAATAACACCGAGAAAATCAAGCGCATAAAACCCAACCGTAGAAGGATAGAGAAGAGTCAAATGATTAAGAAAACTATGGAAATGAGAAAAATATATAAGAAGAAACTACTGAAAACAAGAGAAGAATTGGAGATGATGAAGAACGGACTAATCGATGTGTTTAATGTACCAATGACCAACCATACCGAAAGGATGAATTTTACGGAGTGCAGGAGAACTCTAAAAGAAATTCTAGAAGGAGTGAACTACTGACCAGCGAGAAGAAACTCGAGAAAAGCAATACCTGAATGGAGAATACACAAAATAAAAGAAATTCACAAAAGGCACGTGAACGAAAACTTCAGCAAATCAGTGAGAAAATGGAAATTACCCAAACTTGAAAGGACTCTCAACAAAATAGAGTATCACCAATCAAGAAGGTCAATAAAACACTGGAGCTTGCCAGTAAAGGAAATACAGAATAAAAGATCAATAATAACAAAGGAGGTACAATTAACAACTTCTTTGATTGATCAAAATGTATTGAATAACGTAAGCAGGGAGACAACAGAACATAGGATAGTAGAGGAATTATGGTACAAGATGGAGGAGACCTATGTTACACGAACGAAGATAGTTCTACACACCAAGGTCTTCCGAACCACAAGCGCAGATGAAATAATGGACCATGGGTAAACTAAGCGAAGATACCACACACCAAGAAAAGGGACTGATCTTCGAATTACCGACCAAGCAAACCAATGGAAAGGAAGGAGTAGTAAATTAAATTCAACCACAAAAAAAAATCACCAAAACAAGGGGGGACAAGAAATGACTCCACAACTAAGACGATTTAAATGAGAACTACTAAACCATAATAAATGAATTTAAAAAATTATCCAGAATAAATGTTCAAACATCTAACATTTGAAGGAGTAGAGAAGAAAGACAACAAAGAGTGTAATATACAAGAGAAGGCAATAATAATGAAAGAAAGGAGAAGATCAACTTACAAAAAAGTATAAATAACAGGGACCTGTGTAGAGTACGATATATAACCCTATGTCATCACAAAGGATAATGGTAACAATACTTACCAAATAAGTAATATAAACACAAGAAAAATAAAGGGAGTTTACAACCAAGCTTCAATAAAAAAGTTTTATGAAGAAAAATAAATTACCATAAAGAAAATAAACAAATTTCAAAATTCAAAAAGTTTGTAAGAGCAACTTACTACCCTATTTAGATGACATACGAGGAATGAAAAAAATAAAATAAATGAATAAATATATAAAAACAAAGGAATAAGTTACCAAAATTCCTACCAAGTAAAATCAACTTACAGTCTATTAAAGTTGATATATGAAGTATAAAATAAAAAATTATAATAAGGAAATAAGTTACACAA
Source organism: Magicicada septendecula (assembly GCA_034769895.1). Lineage (NCBI taxonomy): Eukaryota > Metazoa > Arthropoda > Insecta > Hemiptera > Cicadidae > Magicicada > Magicicada septendecula. The sequence goes on along the minus strand of JAWRYS010001967.1, from coordinate 13,568 downwards.
ATCCCTATAAAAAAGTAAGAATCACAAACTTACGATAATATTTAAACAAAAAAAATACCTAAAAAGGAATAAGCTACAAAAATTCCTATAAAGTAAGAAAACTAACTTACGAAAAATTATCAAAAATAATATTTAATACAAATTAAAATAAACAGAAATAAAATCAAGCAAAAATTGCTAAAATAAATACCTGAAAGTATAAAGAATTTAAAGTATTCAAAGAAAAAAAAAAAAAAAAATCTGAACTGGTACAAGGAAGAAAAAGAAATTATGTATAAAACAAATATACAAAAAATGGCTAAAGCAGAGTATTCCTAAACAATCAAGAAAAAGAATAAAGATGTCTAAGATAATTAAAATGATCACAAGAAGAATAGAAAAGCAGTGTAATGAAAAGTTAGAAATGATGAAATTATGAATAAATAAAAAACAATCAATTGTATGAGTAGATGACAGTATATAGCAAAGGTACAGCGGAAGGAAGAATGAGTAAAAGGCCAAAGTGATCTAAAAACAAACCACAAGGTGGACAATCCCAAAATATATTATTATTATTAATTCAAGTCACAAGTTGACAAAAAAGGTATTTAAGATTGACTGTTGAAAAGTCCAGCAATCCAAATAAACTGAGCAGAGATGATGTTCCTCTGGTCTCAGAAAAAAAATGAGTAGTAATGGAAGAAACCAGCTACTAAAAAGTTAGGGAAAAAAGTGTATAAGGGAGAACACACTAATGGAAATAAAAACAGATCCAAATAAAATGGAATGAATCGAGTAAGAAGAGAAATAAAGAATGGAGAAACAAACAAGAAAGAAAAGGAAAAAGATTATATATAACTGATAATTTCATAAAAAACTATGTTAGTGTTTTATTAAAATGATCAATTTTGAAGGAGAGGCATTATGTTACAACACAAATAAGCCACCCCAGTAGCAGGGATAAAAAAGATGATAATAAATATAAATATACTTCATATTAAATAAAATGATTAAATATAAATAAAATATAAAGACGGTGACACGACCAACGACGACATGACCTAACCCAAGTGATTGACCAAACAAACAGGAAAACCAACAAAGAAGGGAAAAAACCGAAACCAAAGAAGAATAAAGACAATCGAAGGAAGTGGACGAATTCCTACAACTAAACAAAATCCAACCAAACGAGAAGGGGAGAACCGAATTAAAATGAAGCCAATTGAAGATGAAGGAGAAGAAGAAGAAAAATGAAGAGGAAACGAAGTGAAACCAAGAGATAAGAAACACCACATATAAAAGGGAGAAATGGTACACTCAAATATAAAATATTGTGAATTAAACCAATAATTATCCAATACCAGAAATAAATATTATTCTAAATGAAATAATTAATATAACTGTTTTAACCAAAACAGTAAAGTAATATTATAAAAAGAAGAAGTACACTAACCCAAAAATTAGAGTTATAGTAAAATCTATTGAAAAATATCATTAATACTGTGTATAATTTGTAACAAAAGAAATAGTGAGAAAGTGACAAAGAGAAATAATTATAGGGATTACCCACTAAGAAACACTTAATGTAAACAGTTAAAAAGTGCAATAGTGAAGGTGTAAATACCCCAAAATAGTGAGTATATCAGTGATAAACACCAATTAATTAAAGGTGAAAGTGATAAGTGAAAAAAGATATTGTAAATGATAGTATGATTATAAAAAGATAGTAATAGATAAGAAAACACTTAGTAAATCAATGATGAAACAATAAACGATTTAAGAGTGAGCTTATAAAAAAGTTATATAGTTAAGGATAATTAGAAATAGTATTTAAATTAGAGCTAGATAAAGGATATGATGTTATTCAGGGGAGAAAGCCCATGTAATATAAACAGTTTTGTGTTAACATGGAATGGAGAAAGGGATTAGTAAAGAATTAAGAATATAACTAATAAACACCCTATGTTATAAGGGAAAACAAATTAAATAAGTTTGAAGGAACTGATGATGTTTCTCACTCAAAATAATAGTAAAAGAATGAAATGTATGTCAAACCAACAGTAACTAATAACTTGTAAAGAATTGTTCATTTTAATTTTATGGATAGGATATGGCTGAAGGAAGCTTACAGTCCATAGGCCTAATTGTTATATTGTAGGTATTAAGGTGTAGAAAATAATCTTGACATGTAATCAGAACAGAAACAAATTCAAGACACAACAACCACTAAACAAATCATTTATAACAACAGGACAAAATGCTTTGTAATAAAATGAAATATAATTAGAATATAATAAGTAAATATAATCAATGGCTACTTAGGCCTAGGAAATGCCTAACTGTAAAAACCAATAATTACAAATTGAATAAAATCCACCAGGAAATTAACAAATCTAAGGCAAGTAACTAGCCAAAAATTATGTATAAATCATTTTAAAAGAAAAATGTTACAATAAGAGTTTAAATTAAAAGAAATATCTAATTATAAAATGTCAGCATAATTAGACAAAAGTTAATATCTAATAGAACATGACCTTATGAGGTATTATGTTAATCTTTGAAAGGAAATAAATACAATAGTGATAATATTTAATACCCAGAAGGGAAGACTGAAGAATAAAATCAATCAGAAAATATATAATAAATTTAATAAAAATTTCAAATATGATAACAATGCTTTTAATCTAGGCCTTAACCAATCAAAGGGTTTCAGTTACCATAGAAACGGGCCGTTGGTTAGTAATTTTCCGTTAAATTTACTTACTTAGAAAAATGACGCTTGGATAGTAGGTACGGAAGATTTTGTATGACCGAAATTTTACTTTAAAAAGTTTAAAAAACATTCAAAAGTCAACAACATGAACCAGTGAGAAGGAGATGAAGAGGTTCAACGATTAACAGATGTCCAGGAACTGAATAAACGAAAATTAAATAGCAGAAATTCCCAAGACAATTTAGAAAAAGATGCCAGCAGCCTAAGTCACTCCAAAGTTGATGAATTTTCCATTACCCAAGAACAACGATCTATCACAACCTTCTGAACTGATAAGTATCATTTAAATACCCTAATCCCAGGAGTAAAAGCACTTTATATATTTCTCACATCGATACAAAACTCTCACTATGAAGTAAAAATAATTTTCTTTCAAGGATTGAATAATTAAACAAACTTACGTAGCAAAATTGTTAACTAAAAAATAACCTCGCACTAATTTGCAAAATTTGTAACAACTATTACTACACTGCCGAACAATTTGTAACCACACTTTACACTGTTTAAGTACGGATAAGGTACGGTAGTGTACTTTTTTAATGTAACCATATTTTATGTTTTCTTTATAATCTAAAGAACTCCAGATTTTGGGGCGAGCTGACAAATAATGTACAAACAGTAGCCACAATGGCGTCAGAATAACTCGTTTCAAAATTAATTTCGTCAGCCTTGAGATTTGTGTTTCATGTTCTATGCCGGAGCAATTTTATTGAAAACTAACTTATAATATTGTTGTCACATTGATGAATGACCAAACCATAATTAAAGATACAGTACAGAGTGTTACCATTGTTTTATTTCATAGGAAGTTGTATAATATATGTGTGTGTTAGCGATTTCACTGAGCAGACAACTAGTGCTCTTTAATCAAATATATTGGAACTTACCATCTGCGGCTTTTCTGAAAAGCCGCAGACGGTAAGTTCCAATATATTTGATTGAACAACACGTGGCTTGGTACTAAACATTTGGGATTTATTCCTTTTAAACATAGTGCTCTTGCCATATGTGCAATACAGTAAGCTGTACAGAGGCGGGAACCATTCGAACGCTCCAGCCGTCACCGCTGAAAACACCAATATAACTTATTAATTCACAAATTTAATTGTTTTCATTAAACAATTTGGCGCCACCCGGGATTCACAACCCCAATGAAATTACAGGTAGGTTGTACTGATAATTGTGACAACGCTACTGACTTCGGTAGCAACAACCATTAATGTAACGACAGGTGTGAGACGAACACACCACACTGACACTTTCTACACATAAAAAACTGGTGTACACATTTTACAGATACGACCAGAACACTTTGTTACAGATTGGCGACCAACGTAGTGAGGCTAGAAAAGGACGACTAGCGGTGATTATGAAAAGACATCATAAGGTTACAATATAAAGACAAAAAAAGATGAAACAAAAAGATAGGCTACAACAACAAACGAAAATGCCCAAACAACAGAAACAATGGAGTTATGCAGAGTGGATGACAAAGTTATTTAAAAAGTTCAGTAAGGAGATGGAATACATCGAGAAGAATACCACGGATCATGAAAGAGCACAAATGAGTCGTGCGAATGCTGTGCGATTGCCAAACGACAAAATGTCAATGAGAGATATTTATGATGAAATGTGGAAGCTGGACACCAAGTATAATGAAGAAGAGAATATCGGGACAGCCCACGAAAAACGTGATAACAATGTGGAAAAGAATGACTGAAGAAGATTGGGATAGATGGAGTGACAATGAAAAACGAAAGAACGGGAGTATACGCACACGTGACAGAGGAATATACACAGGAGGAGTATGACCAATGGAGACAATCCATAAGGCAACCAGAAACACCAATACAAACAGAAAACGCAGAATTAAGAGAATGGATAAGGGTTATGTTCGAACTATCCAGAGAAGATATTTGTAATTGGAGGAAGGTACATAATCAAGTAGAAGAGTTCGAGGAAATGTCAAAACCAAAAACTCAAATAAAAAAGGAAGTAGTCAAGGATGTCAAAGTGAAACAACAGAAGAAAATGCCAGGACAACCACAGAAAGTGACCCTGCAGGACGTAATGGATTTAATGGTTGAACTTAATAGAAAAATGGATGAAGATGTTAAGACGCAGAGGGAAGAAGATAATGAGTATTTTAGGAAACAAAGAGAAGAGAAGGAACAAAGAAGACAGGACAAGGAAGAAGCGAAAGAACAAGGAAAGGAAGACAGGGAATTGTTAAACGAAATATTCGATAAGAGTTTCCGAGAGTTAAGAGAGACAATACACAGTAGTTTCAAACCATTGCATGAAACACTGGACCGCATTTCGGAAGATATCCAAGAAACGTGGAACAAGAACAGGGAACCGGTGAATGAGAAAATCAAAGAGAATGAGGAGGAAATAGAGAACAAAGAAGAAATCAAGCAGACGAAAACGGAGATGAACAAGAGATGGGAAGAAACAAGTTACCCAGTAGATCAACTTAATGAAACGTTATATAGTGATTTCAAACCACTGAATGAAACACTAGACACCACTTCTGAAGATAGTAAGGAGATGGAAATTGTAGAACAAACAAGTGTATTGTTTTCTGAAAATAAAGGTAACAATAACACCGAGAAAATCAAGCGCATAAAACCCAACCGTAGAAGGATAGAGAAGAGTCAAATGATTAAGAAAACTATGGAAATGAGAAAAATATATAAGAAGAAACTACTGAAAACAAGAGAAGAATTGGAGATGATGAAGAACGGACTAATCGATGTGTTTAATGTACCAATGACCAACCATACCGAAAGGATGAATTTTACGGAGTGCAGGAGAACTCTAAAAGAAATTCTAGAAGGAGTGAACTACTGACCAGCGAGAAGAAACTCGAGAAAAGCAATACCTGAATGGAGAATACACAAAATAAAAGAAATTCACAAAAGGCACGTGAACGAAAACTTCAGCAAATCAGTGAGAAAATGGAAATTACCCAAACTTGAAAGGACTCTCAACAAAATAGAGTATCACCAATCAAGAAGGTCAATAAAACACTGGAGCTTGCCAGAAAAGGAAATACAGAATAAAAGATCAATAATAACAAAGGAGGTACAATTAACAACTTCTTTGATTGATCAAAATGTATTGAATAACGTAAGCAGGGAGACAACTGAACATAGGATAGTAGAGGAATTATGGTACAAGATGGAGGAGACCTATGTTACACGAACGAAGATAGTTCTACACACCAAGGTCTTCCGAACCACAAGTGCAGATGAAATAATGGACCATGGGTAAACTAAGCGAAGATACCACACACCAAGAAAAGGGACTGATCTTCGAATTACCGACCAAGCAAACCAATGGAAAAGAAGGAGTAGTAAATTAAATTCAACCACAAAAAAAAATCACCAAAACAAGGGGGGACAAGAAATGACTCCACAACTAAGACGACTTAAATGAGAACTACTAAACCATAATAAATGAATTAAAAAAATTATCCAGAATAAATGTTCAAACATCTACCATTTGAAGGAGTAGAGAAGAAAGACAACAAAGAGTGTAATATACAAGAGAAGGCAATAATAATGAAAGAAAGGAGAAGATCAACTTACAAAAAAGTATAAATAACAGGGACCTGTGTAGAGTACGATATATAACCCTATGTCATCACAAAGGATAATGGTAACAATACTTACCAAATAAGTAATATAAACACAAGAAAAATAAAGGGAGTTTACAACCAAGCTTCAATAAAAAAGTTTTATGAAGAAAAATAAATTACCATAAAGAAAATAAACAAATTTCAAAATTCAAAAAGTTTGTAAGAGCAACTTACTACCCTATTTAGATGACATACGAGGAATGAAAAAAATAAAATAAATGAATAAAAATATAAAAACAAAGGAATAAGTTACCAAAATTCCTACCAAGTAAAATCAACTTACAGTCTATTAAAGTTGATATATGAAGTATAAAATAAAAAATTATAATAAGGAAATAAGTTACACAAATCCCTATAAAAAAGTAAGAATCACAAACTTACGATAATATTTAAACAAAAAAAATACCTAAAAAGGAATAAGCTACAAAAATTCCTATAAAGTAAGAAAACTAACTTACAAAAAATTATCAAAAATAATATTTAATACAAATTAAAATAAACAGAAATAAAATCAAGCAAAAATTGCTAAAATAAATACCTGAAAGTATAAAGAATTTAAAGTATTCAAAGAAAAAAAAAAAAAAATCTGAACTGGTACAAGGAAGAAAAAGAAATTACGTATAAAACAAATATACAAAAAATGGCTAAAGCAGAGTATTCCTAAACAATCAAGAAAAAGAATAAACATGTCTAAGATAATTAAAATGATCACAAGAAGAATAGAAAAGCAGTGTAATGAAAAGGTAGAAATGATGAAATTATGAATAAATAAAAAACAATCAATTGTATGAGTAGATGACAGTATATAGCAAAGGTACAGCGGAAGGAAGAATGAGTAAAAGGCCAAAGTGATCTAAAAACAAACCACAAGGTGGACAATCCCAAAATATATTATTATTATTAATTCAAGTCACAAGTTGACAAAAAAGGTATTTAAGATTGACTGTTGAAAAGTCCAGCAATCCAAATAAACTGAGCAGAGATGATGGTCTCTGAGTCCTCTGGTCTCAGAAAAAAAATGAGTAGTAATGGAAGAAACCAGCTACTAAAAAGTTAGGGAAAAAAGTGTATAAGGGAGAACACACTAATGGAAATAAATAAAAACAGATCCAAATAAAATGGAATGAATCGAGTAAGAAGAGAAATAAAGAATGGAGAAACAAACAAGAAAGAAAAGGAAAAAGATTATATATAACTGATACTTTCATAAAAAACTATGTTAGTGTTTTATTAAAATGATCAATTTTGAAGGAGAGGCATTATGTTACAACACAAATAAGCCACCCCAGTAGCAGGGATAAAAAAGATGATAATAAATATAAATATACTTCATATTAAATAAAATGATTAAATATAAATAAAATATAAAGACGGTGACACGACAAACGACGACATGACCTAACCCAAGTGATTGACCAAACAAACAGGAAAACCAACAAAGAAGGGAAAAAACCGAAACCAAAGAAGAATAAAGACAATCGAAGGAAGTGGACGAATTCCTACAACTAAACAAAATCAAACCAAACGAGAAGGGGAGAACCGAATTAAAATGAAGCCAATTGAAGATGAAGGAGAAGAAGAAGAAAAATGAAGAGGAAACGAAGTGAAACCAAGAGATAAGAAACACCACATATAAAAGGGAGAAATGGTACACTCAAATATAAAATATTGTGAATTAAACCAATAATTATCCAATACCAGAAATAAATATTATTCTAAATGAAATAATTAATATAACTGTTTTAACCAAAACAGTAAAGTAATATTATAAAAAGAAAAAGTACACTAACCCAAAAATTAGAGTTATAGTAAAATCTATTGAAAAATATCATTAATACTGTGTATAATTTGTAACAAAAGAAATAGTGAGAAAGTGACAAAGAGAAATAATTATAGGGATTACCCACTAAGAAACACTTAATGTAAACAGTTAAAAAGTGCAATAGTGAAGGTGTAAATACCCCAAAATAGTGAGTATATCAGTGATAAACACCAATTAATTAAAGGTGAAAGTGATAAGTGAAAAAAGATATTGTAAATGATAGTATGATTATAAAAAGATAGTAATAGATAAGAAAACACTTAGTAAATCAATGATGAAACAATAAACGATTTAAGAGTGAGCTTATAAAAAAGTTATATAGTTAAGGATAATTAGAAATAGTATTTAAATTAGAGCTAGATAAAGGATATGATGTTATTCAGGGGAGAAAGCCCATGTAATATAAACAGTTTGTGTTAACATGGAATGGAGAAAGGGATTAGTAAAGAATTAAGAATATAACTAATAAACACCCTATGTTATAAGGGAAAACAAATTAAATAAGTTTGAAGGAAGTGATGATGTTTCTCACTCAAAATAATAGTAAAAGAATGAAATGTATGTCAAACCAACAGTAACTAATAACTTGTAAAGAATTGTTCATTTTAATTTTATGGATAGGATATGGCTGAAGGAAGCTTACAGTCCATAGGCCTAATTGTTATATTGTAGGTATTAAGATATAGAAAATAATCTTGACATGTAATCAGAACAGAAACAAATTCAAGACACAACAACCACTAAACAAATCATTTATAACAACAGGACAAAATGCTTTGTAATAAAATGAAATATAATTAGAATATAATAAGTAAAAATAATCAATGGCTACTTAGGCCTAGGAAATGCCTAACTGTCAAAACCAATAATTACAAATTGAATAAAATCCACCAGGAAATTAACAAATCTAAGGCAAGTAACTAGCCAAAAATTATGTATAAATCATTTTAAAAGAAAAATGTTACAATAAGAGTTTAAATTAAAAGAAATATCTAATTATAAAATGTCAGCATAATTAGACAAAAGTTAATATCTAATAGAACATGACCTTATGAGGTATTATGTTAATCTTTGAAAGGAAATAAATACAATAGTGATAATATTTAATACCCAGAAGGGAAGACTGAAGAATAAAATCAATCAGAAAATATATAATAAATTTAATAAAAATTTCAAATATGATAACAATGCTTTTAATCTAGGCCTTAACCAATCAAAGGGTTTCAGTTACCATAGAAACGGGCCGTTGGTTAGTAATTTTCCGTTAAATTTACTTACTTAGAAAAATGACGCTTGGATAGTAGGTACGGAAGATTTTGTATGACCGAAATTTTACTTTAAAAAGTTTAAAAAACATTCAAAAGTCAACAACATGAACCAGTGAGAAGGAGATGAAGAGGTTCAACGATTAACAGATGTCCAGGAACTGAATAAACGAAAATTAAATAGCAGAAATTCCCAAGACAATTTAGAAAAAGATGCCAGCAGCCTAAGTCACTCCAAAGTTGATGAATTTTCCATTACCCAAGAACAACGATCTATCACAACCTTCTGAACTGATAAGTATCATTTAAATACCCTAATCCCAGGAGTAAAAGCACTTTATATATTTCTCACATCAATACAAAACTCTCACTATGAAGTAAAAATAATTTTCTTTCAAGGATTGAATAATTAAACAAACTTACGTAGCAAAATTGTTAACTAAAAAATAACCTCGCACTAATTTGCAAAATTTGTAACAACTATTACTACACTGCCGAACAATTTGTAACCACACTTTACACTGTTTAAGTACGGATAAGGTACGGTAGTGTACTTTTTTAATGTAACCATATTTTATGTTTTCTTTATAATCTAAAGAACTCCAGATTTTGGGGCGAGCTGACAAATAATGTACAAACAGTAGCCACAATGGCGTCAGAATAACTCGTTTCAAAATTAATTTCGTCAGCCTTGAGATTTGTGTTTCATGTTCTATGCCGGAGCAATTTTATTGAAAACTAACTTATAATATTGTTGTCACATTGATGAATGACCAAACCATAATTAAAGATACAGTACAGAGTGTTACCATTGTTTTATTTCATAGGAAGTTGTATAATATATGTGTGTGTTAGCGATTTCACTGAGCAGACAACTAGTGCTCTTTAATCAAATATATTGGAACTTACCATCTGCGGCTTTTCTGAAAAGCCGCAGACGGTAAGTTCCAATATATTTGATTGAACAACACGTGGCTTGGTACTAAACATTTGGGATTTATTCCTTTTAAACATAGTGCTCTTGCCATATGTGCAATACAGTAAGCTGTACAGAGGCGGGAACCATTCGAACGCTCCAGCCGTCACCGCTGAAAACACCAATATAACTTATTAATTCACAAATTTAATTGTTTTCATTAAACAATTTGGCGCCACCCGGGATTCACAACCCCAATGAAATTACAGGTAGGTTGTACTGATAATTGTGACAACGCTACTGACTTCGGTAGCAACAACCATTAATGTAACGACAGGTGTGAGACGAACACACCACACTGACACTTTCTACACATAAAAAACTGGTGTACACATTTTACAGATACGACCAGAACACTTTGTTACAGATTGGCGACCAACGTAGTGAGGCTAGAAAAGGACGACTAGCGGTGATTATGAAAAGACATCATAAGGTTACAATATAAAGACAAAAAAAGATGAAACAAAAAGATAGGCTACAACAACAAACGAAAATGCCCAAACAACAGAAACAATGGAGTTATGCAGAGTGGATGACAAAGTTATTTAAAAAGTTCAGTAAGGAGATGGAATACATCGAGAAGAATACCACGGATCATGAAAGAGCACAAATGAGTCGTGCGAATGCTGTGCGATTGCCAAACGACAAAATGTCAATGAGAGATATTTATGATGAAATGTGGAAGCTGGACACCAAGTATAATGAAGAAGAGAATATCGGGACAGCCCACGAAAAACGTGATAACAATGTGGAAAAGAATGACTGAAGAAGATTGGGATAGATGGAGTGACAATGAAAAACGAAAGAACGGGAGTATACGCACACGTGACAGAGGAATATACACAGGAGGAGTATGACCAATGGAGACAATCCATAAGGCAACCAGAAACACCAATACAAACAGAAAACGCAGAATTAAGAGAATGGATAAGGGTTATGTTCGAACTATCCAGAGAAGATATTTGTAATTGGAGGAAGGTACATAATCAAGTAGAAGAGTTCGAGGAAATGTCAAAACCAAAAACTCAAATAAAAAAGGAAGTAGTCAAGGATGTCAAAGTGAAACAACAGAAGAAAATGCCAGGACAACCACAGAAAGTGACCCTGCAGGACGTAATGGATTTAATGGTTGAACTTAATAGAAAAATGGATGAAGATGTTAAGACGCAGAGGGAAGAAGATAATGAGTATTTTAGGAAACAAAGAGAAGAGAAGGAACAAAGAAGACAGGACAAGGAAGAAGCGAAAGAACAAGGAAAGGAAGACAGGGAATTGTTAAACGAAATATTCGATAAGAGTTTCCGAGAGTTAAGAGAGACAATACACAGTAGTTTCAAACCATTGCATGAAACACTGGACCGCATTTCGGAAGATATCCAAGAAACGTGGAACAAGAACAGGGAACCGGTGAATGAGAAAATCAAAGAGAATGAGGAGGAAATAGAGAACAAAGAAGAAATCAAGCAGACGAAAACGGAGATGAACAAGAGATGGGAAGAAACAAGTTACCCAGTAGATCAACTTAATGAAACGTTATATAGTGATTTCAAACCACTGAATGAAACACTAGACACCACTTCTGAAGATAGTAAGGAGATGGAAATTGTAGAACAAACAAGTGTATTGTTTTCTGAAAATAAAGGTAACAATAACACCGAGAAAATCAAGCGCATAAAACCCAACCGTAGAAGGATAGAGAAGAGTCAAATGATTAAGAAAACTATGGAAATGAGAAAAATATATAAGAAGAAACTACTGAAAACAAGAGAAGAATTGGAGATGATGAAGAACGGACTAATCGATGTGTTTAATGTACCAATGACCAACCATACCGAAAGGATGAATTTTACGGAGTGCAGGAGAACTCTAAAAGAAATTCTAGAAGGAGTGAACTACTGACCAGCGAGAAGAAACTCGAGAAAAGCAATACCTGAATGGAGAATACACAAAATAAAAGAAATTCACAAAAGGCACGTGAACGAAAACTTCAGCAAATCAGTGAGAAAATGGAAATTACCCAAACTTGAAAGGACTCTCAACAAAATAGAGTATCACCAATCAAGAAGGTCAATAAAACACTGGAGCTTGCCAGAAAAGGAAATACAGAATAAAAGATCAATAATAACAAAGGAGGTACAATTAACAACTTCTTTGATTGATCAAAATGTATTGAATAACGTAAGCAGGGAGACAACTGAACATAGGATAGTAGAGGAATTATGGTACAAGATGGAGGAGACCTATGTTACACGAACGAAGATAGTTCTACACACCAAGGTCTTCCGAACCACAAGTGCAGATGAAATAATGGACCATGGGTAAACTAAGCGAAGATACCACACACCAAGAAAAGGGACTGATCTTCGAATTACCGACCAAGCAAACCAATGGAAAAGAAGGAGTAGTAAATTAAATTCAACCACAAAAAAAAATCACCAAAACAAGGGGGGACAAGAAATGACTCCACAACTAAGACGACTTAAATGAGAACTACTAAACCATAATAAATGAATTAAAAAAATTATCCAGAATAAATGTTCAAACATCTACCATTTGAAGGAGTAGAGAAGAAAGACAACAAAGAGTGTAATATACAAGAGAAGGCAATAATAATGAAAGAAAGGAGAAGATCAACTTACAAAAAAGTATAAATAACAGGGACCTGTGTAGAGTACGATATATAACCCTATGTCATCACAAAGGATAATGGTAACAATACTTACCAAATAAGTAATATAAACACAAGAAAAATAAAGGGAGTTTACAACCAAGCTTCAATAAAAAAGTTTTATGAAGAAAAATAAATTACCATAAAGAAAATAAACAAATTTCAAAATTCAAAAAGTTTGTAAGAGCAACTTACTACCCTATTTAGATGACATACGAGGAATGAAAAAAATAAAATAAATGAATAAAAATATAAAAACAAAGGAATAAGTTACCAAAATTCCTACCAAGTAAAATCAACTTACAGTCTATTAAAGTTGATATATGAAGTATAAAATAAAAAATTATAATAAGGAAATAAGTTACACAAATCCCTATAAAAAAGTAAGAATCACAAACTTACGATAATATTTAAACAAAAAAAATACCTAAAAAGGAATAAG
>JAWRYS010001966.1:0-82251 GCA_034769895.1 Magicicada septendecula | reverse complement strand
CACATGTAGCTTCGTTTTATTTTATTCATTAATCTCCTACTCTTCATTCATCAACATTCATCTTTAACTATCCTCTTTGGTTTATGCATTTTCATATAACCAATGTATTTAATGTATCTTATTCAACATTATCTAATTTTATCATTACATTTTCAAATATTCTGAAGTTCGCCTTCTTAATACGTTTTCATTTATTTATTCTTAAAATATATTTGAGATGACATATTTGTATGTCCTGTCAACATAGAGCTGTCACTAACGCACGTGTTTTTGTTTGTAAACAGTAAGGTATTTGACCTAGTGGTTTGCGTCACATATTTTCCTAATAGCCTGTCGGCCGTTCCCGTTACTCTGGTACGATGCGCCGCACTAGTGTTCTTAAGATTTACGACTATTCTCCGTCTCTTTCCATTTGAGTGAGTGAGAAATGTGTCGCACCTTTCCTTGTGTCGATCCCTCTTGGGTATATACATGTTAAACAGCTTGCCTTGCCTTAGGCAACCCCTCGTAGCAGTCTCGCTATTGTTTAGGTACACGTTGGGTAGTTTTTGCCGTTTTCTCCAATAACTTTCTCTAAGTAAACACGCGCCGGTCTGCTTTTGCCGTCGTTTCCAGGCCTGCGTACAACACTGTTGTTCGACAATCGGCTCACCCCTCGTGTACTTACATAACAAAGTTTTATTTCTTAAGTTCCGAAGAAATCTCACCTCGAGTGCTCGGACTCTCCTTTCAGTACCTTCACGATTCTTTACAACATTTTTAAGTCGACTAGCAGAGTTCTTTCCTCTCCCTTTTCTCATAACGTTTCTTGTCCATGATGAATATGCATACGGATCTTGTATGTTCTTCCTTTTCACGTCATCCATGGCTTGCGTAAACTTGTTTACAGCTTTATAACATGCGGTATTTGTTTCAACTTTAAACTTTCCCTTCATGCTTCTTATTGATGCAGCTCGGCTCCTTCGCCGATCCATGCTGATTTTACAGGCTGGATACTTCATCCTAGGATTCATCGATGTAGTACCTCTTCCCGTGTTGATTAAATTGTGCCTTTTATGCATTCTACTTGGTAGTAGTAAATTTTTATAATCTCTATCCATGTCTGGATCATCCTCCGATATCGCCAGATATCGAGAAACAAAGTCATTTCTCTTCTTAATCCACTTCTTCCTTGGTTTGCTAATGACATTTGCATTAAATCCCACAGTTGATAATTTCTTGATATCTGATACATCTGTAAGATCGACAGTGTTATCAGTATCTTGTACTTTCTTCATATCTTCGTAATTCTCATTCACCACTTCTTCTTGCTTCTTCTGGGCTTCGCTACTGTCCGCTTTCAAGGCATTCGTGTATCCACGTATCTCGGACCTTATTTGCGTAATCTCTTCCTTATGCTGGTCGAGTTTTTCATTTTGTTTTTCTAATTTTTCACTAATTAATCTACTGTTTTCTTCTTGTTCTTCCTTCTGCTTATCTAATTTCTCACTAATTAATTTAATATTTTCTTCTAGTTTCTTGCTTCGTTCTTCCTGTTTTCTGTTAATATTCTCTTCTAGTTTTTCACTAAGTAATTTATTACTTTCTTCTTGTTTCTCTCTCTGTTGACGCATGAACTCCATCAACATTTGTAGAGTTCCAGCTTCTAGTTTTGATGTCTGTCCTCGCGCCCTATCTTCTGGACTCTCTACAACACTACTTGGTTCGCTAGGTGTAGTATTGTCTTCTGTATTCACTGTACCTAATTGGTTATTAATGTCGAATTCTACGCTATCGGAATTGCTCGCCATTTTTGCCCTCCTACGCGTAATCATTCAAACTGACTTACACTAATAACACTTATCTTACTTCTATTTCTATGACACTACTTTCTCTACTACTTCTACTGCCTGTTCTTTACCAAAGCTGTACGTGTTAACAATCTTTGTTAATACGTATCATGCCGTGCGAATGGGCGCCATTTATAAATGTATAAATACTGATATCTTTCACGTATATCTAGCCCCGAAGTTGGACGCCATTTATAAATGTAAATTTATAAGTGTGTATTAATTGCATAAATATTTTATTGATTTTTCACATGTATGTGTGTAATTGAATTTTATTTATTACTCTAATTATCTATACCAACGTGTTGGAACACAGTTTATATAGTGAATTCTATATAATTCAGGTGCAATAGATAATATGTATTTACTTGCTTTAATTGATTACTTTCATGCCGTGTGTGAAACAGCCATTTAATTTATGTGTAACTATTCTGATTCTCATAAAACACATATGTGATATCATTTATTAGATGAACGTTGTCAATTCATTTACTTTATTCGAACACATGAAACTCTTAAAATCCATTTATATTCCTTCAAATTTCAGGTTGATATTTCGGTTGTATTTGGCAATAATGAACGCATATTTATGATCAACTTAAAGTTCTAGTTTAATTATCATTCAGAATACATTATAATTGTACATATGATACGTCGCTGTACCTGAAATACATACATATTTTATAATAACAAATACATGTTTCAATATATGCTGAAAACAAAGAAAACATACATACATATATAAATCAAATAATATAACAATTCATATTACTTATTTGATGCGTTCATTAAATCCCAAATAAGTTTTTGTTAGTACGTTCATTAATTACTTTATTCAGATTTATTCATTACTTTTCTTAATAATTTTCTCAGGTGTGAATTCTTTGAAAGAAACCAGGTCAGTAGAAGTTACTAATTAGAAATGATTATAATAATGGTTACTTGGTTATTGAATATCCATTAGTTGTTGTCGAAGTTGAGTTCCAGAGATGAAGATGGCTCGTAGACCCATTCCGTCGGATGCTGCTTTCTCACAATCACTTAACACTTACTCTTCCGATCACTCGCGTAGGCGTTTGTATATGTGAATCATTGAAGTTCAGTGTTCAATCAAATGTTTCATCTTACTGTGTGTGCTGTGAGTTCGTTTTAATGTTAATATACATGTCTAGTTCCACTTGTCGCTGCTTCATTAAACATTCGTATTATTCATTAATTTGTTTAATATTTCGTGTTCATTATGTTGTTAATAATGTGTAGTACACTATATTAAGTTCAACTGTTTTGTATATCGTTAGGTGGTGATGTCTGTCGGTGTAACGGTCTGATTGTTCACTTTGTATAATTTTAACTAAGTCCGTTACCTCGCACTTCGGTCAAATCTCACTACCGTGACATGAATGTATTACTGAGTCATTTAAGTTACTGGTTAACGTTCTAACTTCCGGACTCGAGTTAATATTCCGCACGATTAATGTACTCTTCTGAAATTTAAATAATACTAACTCCGAATGATTAGAATAAACTGTTGAAAGTTTATGATATACCGTGTCTCGCACTTGAAGTTAAACTATTTGAAAATTTGAGTGTAAAAACTGCCTGAAAACTTTAGTAAAAACTGTCGAAAATTTAGTATTACTTGTTTCAAAAATTGAGTGTAGACTGTCCCTCCGCCGTTTTAGACAGATAGTTTTATTAATTCGTCCCTACTCAAAATTTTGTCTCTGGCGCGCTTCACGCCTACTTCATTTCGAGATTGGTCAGTTTTTAGTTTTCTTGGAAAATACTGTCCCACCATGTCAAGATTCTACGTCATAGTTCTCCCGATAGGCCCTTCGTTTCTGTTACTATGGAAACACTCCTCACCACCAAATTTCTCGTTGGCTGAAGGCATCTGATAGGTTCTTTGGTCTCCCCGAATTTTGCTCTGACGAACGTTGACCCGTTTCGACGAAACTATGGCTATTAGACACTTGTCGATCAGCCTATTGTCTGAGTAAACTCTGTGTTTCTATAGATTCCCATTATCTATACTTTCAGTCTTCCTGGCGCATTGTTCCAAGTTCTAACCCCTTTTTTCTGGCTATTAACAATTTTGAACATCTGCTGGCTGGTGAAGTCACCCCAACTTTCCCTTCGTAAATTCTTGTCTGTCAATTAGACGATAACTCCAGCTGCGTAACATGACTTTAGTCTTTGTCAGGCCTATCTTACTGTATTGTTTCTTAAGGTGCAGTGCATTCGTTCCATTGTAATGGTGTAGTTTCACTCGTTTTTGTCGTTTATCGTCTACTGACGTAACATGGTCAACATCTGCTACAATTCTCGGTACGGGTGTGAATGTCCTGGCTTACTTTGTTACAGCTGCGGAGAGCAATAATTCTGGACGAAACTTTCCCCGTCATCTTACGCCACCAATTTCTATAGTTGGATCGAACTTAATGTGTTTCTATTGTCAAGTCAGCGACGCCTCACTGACATCTTCTCATTACTCCTTATTTATTGCGCCAACTATAAGTCGTTAACACTGCCTCGTGTGAACGTACTCTGCCGAGGTGAAAATTTAAAATTTTTAAAATTTTCTGCTCGTTACAGTGTCCTCAATTTCGATTTGACGATGTGACCTCAGGGAACAACTCAAATCTACATTCTGCGCCCTTTACGTCGCCTCGCCGTGTTCATCTCCTTCAAAAGGGAAAGCAATACATGATAACCTATTCTTAAAGGTTTACATTACAAGTGGTACACCCCCTTTTGGTTTTAATCGGTTCTCTGAATTTATTGCTAGCTATTTGGGATAGCTGAACGCATTTCACATTTTCGTATTCACATATAAATACTTATCCTTATAATTATAAGACAAATCATAAATTTAATGAGCAATTAAATAATTTAATCAATTGAATAAAATTTTACTTTCTAAAATATAATATTCACAAGATATTATCAAATAATCAATTGATTCAGTGGAACACTTTACATGACATCAAAAAAAAATCTCCTATACATATACATTCTGTGCATTACTAATGATCTTACCAATAAAATCTTTTAAGATGTTATAAAAATTTAAATTGTTAATTAACACATTCGCTACTTTAGTTGTAATTATTTTAATAATTTACATACACGTAATACATTTTGTTTTAATGATTTACCTACTTCATTCTAGCATCATTTACAATCTTAGCCTATTAATTATATATGCTCACATTAATAAAGTTCATTTACGATCTAGTTCTTTGAATAATATCACTTATTTGATTTTAAGTGTCCCTTTCTTTCACTTTGTCCTAGTATCTTATCACTATGTGAATCAAGTGATAGCAATTAAATGTCCTTTGCGTTCACTGCAATATTTTTATAAAATGTCACACTAAATGTTAATTTATCTTAGTATCTAACATTTAATTAGTGCTTAATTAACTAAATACACTTTATGTTATGTTTGACAATTAAAATACATAATTTTCTTGGTTAAGCCAGCTTGAATGATATCAGCGCGTCAATTACCCTAACGCAGATGATTCATCAGCATCAGCTAGCTTCTTATGACATCTTCTTCAATTTCTTCCTCTTCCTTCATCTTCAATTTTCTGGTTCATGGTATTTTTTCAATTGTCTGGCATTGAATTTTCCGCGGATTAATTTATTACTATATCATTGCAATCAACGAGTACACATGTAGCTTCGTTTTATTTTATTCATTAATCTCCTACTCTTCATTCATCAACATTCATCTTTAACTATCCTCTTTGGTTTATGCATTTTCATATAACCAATGTATTTAATGTATCTTATTCAACATTATCTAATTTTATCATTACATTTTCAAATATTCTGAAGTTCGCCTTCTTAATACGTTTTCATTTATTTATTCTTAAAATATATTTGTGATGACATATTTGTATGTCCTGTCAACATAGAGCTGTCACTAACGCACGTGTTTTTGTTTGTAAACAGTAAGGTATTTGACCTAGTGGTTTGCGTCACATATTTTCCTAATAGCCTGTCGGCCGTTCCCGTTACTCTGGTACGATGCGCCGCACTAGTGTTCTTAAGATTTACGACTATTCTCCGTCTCTTTCCATTTGAGTGAGTGAGAAATGTGTCGCACCTTTCCTTGTGTCGATCCCTCTTGGGTATATACATGTTAAACAGCTTGCCTTGCCTTAGGCAACCCCTCGTAGCAGTCTCGCTATTGTTTAGGTACACGTTGGGTAGTTTTTGCCGTTTTCTCCAATAACTTTCTCTAAGTAAACACGCGCCGGTCTGCTTTTGCCGTCGTTTCCAGGCCTGCGTACAACACTGTTGTTCGACAATCGGCTCACCCCTCGTGTACTTACATAACAAAGTTTTATTTCTTAAGTTCCGAAGAAATCTCACCTCGAGTGCTCGGACTCTCCTTTCAGTACCTTCACGATTCTTTACAACATTTTTAAGTCGACTAGCAGAGTTCTTTCCTCTCCCTTTTCTCATAACGTTTCTTGTCCATGATGAATATGCATACGGATCTTGTATGTTCTTCCTTTTCACGTCATCCATGGCTTGCGTAAACTTGTTTACAGCTTTATAACATGCGGTATTTGTTTCAACTTTAAACTTTCCCTTCATGCTTCTTATTGATGCAGCTCGGCTCCTTCGCCGATCCATGCTGATTTTACAGGCTGGATACTTCATCCTAGGATTCATCGATGTAGTACCTCTTCCCGTGTTGATTAAATTGTGCCTTTTATGCATTCTACTTGGTAGTAGTAAATTTTTATAATCTCTATCCATGTCTGGATCATCCTCCGATATCGCCAGATATCGAGAAACAAAGTCATTTCTCTTCTTAATCCACTTCTTCCTTGGTTTGCTAATGACATTTGCATTAAATCCCACAGTTGATAATTTCTTGATATCTGATACATCTGTAAGATCGACAGTGTTATCAGTATCTTGTACTTTCTTCATATCTTCGTAATTCTCATTCACCACTTCTTCTTGCTTCTTCTGGGCTTCGCTACTGTCCGCTTTCAAGGCATTCGTGTATCCACGTATCTCGGACCTTATTTGCGTAATCTCTTCCTTATGCTGGTCGAGTTTTTCATTTTGTTTTTCTAATTTTTCACTAATTAATCTACTGTTTTCTTCTTGTTCTTCCTTCTGCTTATCTAATTTCTCACTAATTAATTTAATATTTTCTTCTAGTTTCTTGCTTCGTTCTTCCTGTTTTCTGTTAATATTCTCTTCTAGTTTTTCACTAAGTAATTTATTACTTTCTTCTTGTTTCTCTCTCTGTTGACGCATGAACTCCATCAACATTTGTAGAGTTCCAGCTTCTAGTTTTGATGTCTGTCCTCGCGCCCTATCTTCTGGACTCTCTACAACACTACTTGGTTCGCTAGGTGTAGTATTGTCTTCTGTATTCACTGTACCTAATTGGTTATTAATGTCGAATTCTACGCTATCGGAATTGCTCGCCATTTTTGCCCTCCTACGCGTAATCATTCAAACTGACTTACACTAATAACACTTATCTTACTTCTATTTCTATGACACTACTTTCTCTACTACTTCTACTGCCTGTTCTTTACCAAAGCTGTACGTGTTAACAATCTTTGTTAATACGTATCATGCCGTGCGAATGGGCGCCATTTATAAATGTATAAATACTGATATCTTTCACGTATATCTAGCCCCGAAGTTGGACGCCATTTATAAATGTAAATTTATAAGTGTGTATTAATTGCATAAATATTTTATTGATTTTTCACATGTATGTGTGTAATTGAATTTTATTTATTACTCTAATTATCTATACCAACGTGTTGGAACACAGTTTATATAGTGAATTCTATATAATTCAGGTGCAATAGATAATATGTATTTACTTGCTTTAATTGATTACTTTCATGCCGTGTGTGAAACAGCCATTTAATTTATGTGTAACTATTCTGATTCTCATAAAACACATATGTGATATCATTTATTAGATGAACGTTGTCAATTCATTTACTTTATTCGAACACATGAAACTCTTAAAATCCATTTATATTCCTTCAAATTTCAGGTTGATATTTCGGTTGTATTTGGCAATAATGAACGCATATTTATGATCAACTTAAAGTTCTAGTTTAATTATCATTCAGAATACATTATAATTGTACATATGATACGTCGCTGTACCTGAAATACATACATATTTTATAATAACAAATACATGTTTCAATATATGCTGAAAACAAAGAAAACATACATACATATATAAATCAAATAATATAACAATTCATATTACTTATTTGATGCGTTCATTAAATCCCAAATAAGTTTTTGTTAGTACGTTCATTAATTACTTTATTCAGATTTATTCATTACTTTTCTTAATAATTTTCTCAGGTGTGAATTCTTTGAAAGAAACCAGGTCAGTAGAAGTTACTAATTAGAAATGATTATAATAATGGTTACTTGGTTATTGAATATCCATTAGTTGTTGTCGAAGTTGAGTTCCAGAGATGAAGATGGCTCGTAGACCCATTCCGTCGGATGCTGCTTTCTCACAATCACTTAACACTTACTCTTCCGATCACTCGCGTAGGCGTTTGTATATGTGAATCATTGAAGTTCAGTGTTCAATCAAATGTTTCATCTTACTGTGTGTGCTGTGAGTTCGTTTTAATGTTAATATACATGTCTAGTTCCACTTGTCGCTGCTTCATTAAACATTCGTATTATTCATTAATTTGTTTAATATTTCGTGTTCATTATGTTGTTAATAATGTGTAGTACACTATATTAAGTTCAACTGTTTTGTATATCGTTAGGTGGTGATGTCTGTTGGTGTAACGGTCTGATTGTTCACTTTGTATAATTTTAACTAAGTCCGTTACCTCGCACTTCGGTCAAATCTCACTACCGTGACATGAATGTATTACTGAGTCATTTAAGTTACTGGTTAACGTTCTAACTTCCGGACTCGAGTTAATATTCCGCACGATTAATGTACTCTTCTGAAATTTAAATAATACTAACTCCGAATGATTAGAATAAACTGTTGAAAGTTTATGATATACCGTGTCTCGCACTTGAAGTTAAACTATTTGAAAATTTGAGTGTAAAAACTGCCTGAAAACTTTAGTAAAAACTGTCGAAAATTTAGTATTACTTGTTTCAAAAATTGAGTGTAGACTGTCCCTCCGCCGTTTTAGACAGATAGTTTTATTAATTCGTCCCTACTCAAAATTTTGTCTCTGGCGCGCTTCACGCCTACTTCATTTCGAGATTGGTCAGTTTTTAGTTTTCTTGGAAAATACTGTCCCACCATGTCAAGATTCTACGTCATAGTTCTCCCGATAGGCCCTTCGTTTCTGTTACTATGGAAACACTCCTCACCACCAAATTTCTCGTTGGCTGAAGGCATCTGATAGGTTCTTTGGTCTCCCCGAATTTTGCTCTGACGAACGTTGACCCGTTTCGACGAAACTATGGCTATTAGACACTTGTCGATCAGCCTATTGTCTGAGTAAACTCTGTGTTTCTATAGATTCCCATTATCTATACTTTCAGTCTTCCTGGCGCATTGTTCCAAGTTCTAACCCCTTTTTTCTGGCTATTAACAATTTTGAACATCTGCTGGCTGGTGAAGTCACCCCAACTTTCCCTTCGTAAATTCTTGTCTGTCAATTAGACGATAACTCCAGCTGCGTAACATGACTTTAGTCTTTGTCAGGCCTATCTTACTGTATTGTTTCTTAAGGTGCAGTGCATTCGTTCCATTGTAATGGTGTAGTTTCACTCGTTTTTGTCGTTTATCGTCTACTGACGTAACATGGTCAACATCTGCTACAATTCTCGGTACGGGTGTGAATGTCCTGGCTTA
The DNA here is from genome assembly GCA_034769895.1 of Magicicada septendecula. NCBI lineage: Eukaryota > Metazoa > Arthropoda > Insecta > Hemiptera > Cicadidae > Magicicada > Magicicada septendecula. Next base: position 72,561 of record JAWRYS010001966.1, on the reverse strand, counting down.
CTTTGTTACAGCTGCGGAGAGCAATAATTCTGGACGAAACTTTCCCCGTCATCTTACGCCACCAATTTCTATAGTTGGATCGAACTTAATGTGTTTCTATTGTCAAGTCAGCGACGCCTCACTGACATCTTCTCATTACTCCTTATTTATTGCGCCAACTATAAGTCGTTAACACTGCCTCGTGTGAACGTACTCTGCCGAGGTGAAAATTTAAAATTTTTAAAATTTTCTGCTCGTTACAGTGTCCTCAATTTCGATTTGACGATGTGACCTCAGGGAACAACTCAAATCTACATTCTGCGCCCTTTACGTCGCCTCGCCGTGTTCATCTCCTTCAAAAGGGAAAGCAATACATGATAACCTATTCTTAAAGGTTTACATTACAAGTGGTACACCCCCTTTTGGTTTTAATCGGTTCTCTGAATTTATTGCTAGCTATTTGGGATAGCTGAACGCATTTCACATTTTCGTATTCACATATAAATACTTATCCTTATAATTATAAGACAAATCATAAATTTAATGAGCAATTAAATAATTTAATCAATTGAATAAAATTTTACTTTCTAAAATATAATATTCACAAGATATTATCAAATAATCAATTGATTCAGTGGAACACTTTACATGACATCAAAAAAAAATCTCCTATACATATACATTCTGTGCATTACTAATGATCTTACCAATAAAATCTTTTAAGATGTTATAAAAATTTAAATTGTTAATTAACACATTCGCTACTTTAGTTGTAATTATTTTAATAATTTACATACACGTAATACATTTTGTTTTAATGATTTACCTACTTCATTCTAGCATCATTTACAATCTTAGCCTATTAATTATATATGCTCACATTAATAAAGTTCATTTACGATCTAGTTCTTTGAATAATATCACTTATTTGATTTTAAGTGTCCCTTTCTTTCACTTTGTCCTAGTATCTTATCACTATGTGAATCAAGTGATAGCAATTAAATGTCCTTTGCGTTCACTGCAATATTTTTATAAAATGTCACACTAAATGTTAATTTATCTTAGTATCTAACATTTAATTAGTGCTTAATTAACTAAATACACTTTATGTTATGTTTGACAATTAAAATACATAATTTTCTTGGTTAAGCCAGCTTGAATGATATCAGCGCGTCAATTACCCTAACGCAGATGATTCATCAGCATCAGCTAGCTTCTTATGACATCTTCTTCAATTTCTTCCTCTTCCTTCATCTTCAATTTTCTGGTTCATGGTATTTTTTCAATTGTCTGGCATTGAATTTTCCGCGGATTAATTTATTACTATATCATTGCAATCAACGAGTACACATGTAGCTTCGTTTTATTTTATTCATTAATCTCCTACTCTTCATTCATCAACATTCATCTTTAACTATCCTCTTTGGTTTATGCATTTTCATATAACCAATGTATTTAATGTATCTTATTCAACATTATCTAATTTTATCATTACATTTTCAAATATTCTGAAGTTCGCCTTCTTAATACGTTTTCATTTATTTATTCTTAAAATATATTTGTGATGACATATTTGTATGTCCTGTCAACATAGAGCTGTCACTAACGCACGTGTTTTTGTTTGTAAACAGTAAGGTATTTGACCTAGTGGTTTGCGTCACATATTTTCCTAATAGCCTGTCGGCCGTTCCCGTTACTCTGGTACGATGCGCCGCACTAGTGTTCTTAAGATTTACGACTATTCTCCGTCTCTTTCCATTTGAGTGAGTGAGAAATGTGTCGCACCTTTCCTTGTGTCGATCCCTCTTGGGTATATACATGTTAAACAGCTTGCCTTGCCTTAGGCAACCCCTCGTAGCAGTCTCGCTATTGTTTAGGTACACGTTGGGTAGTTTTTGCCGTTTTCTCCAATAACTTTCTCTAAGTAAACACGCGCCGGTCTGCTTTTGCCGTCGTTTCCAGGCCTGCGTACAACACTGTTGTTCGACAATCGGCTCACCCCTCGTGTACTTACATAACAAAGTTTTATTTCTTAAGTTCCGAAGAAATCTCACCTCGAGTGCTCGGACTCTCCTTTCAGTACCTTCACGATTCTTTACAACATTTTTAAGTCGACTAGCAGAGTTCTTTCCTCTCCCTTTTCTCATAACGTTTCTTGTCCATGATGAATATGCATACGGATCTTGTATGTTCTTCCTTTTCACGTCATCCATGGCTTGCGTAAACTTGTTTACAGCTTTATAACATGCGGTATTTGTTTCAACTTTAAACTTTCCCTTCATGCTTCTTATTGATGCAGCTCGGCTCCTTCGCCGATCCATGCTGATTTTACAGGCTGGATACTTCATCCTAGGATTCATCGATGTAGTACCTCTTCCCGTGTTGATTAAATTGTGCCTTTTATGCATTCTACTTGGTAGTAGTAAATTTTTATAATCTCTATCCATGTCTGGATCATCCTCCGATATCGCCAGATATCGAGAAACAAAGTCATTTCTCTTCTTAATCCACTTCTTCCTTGGTTTGCTAATGACATTTGCATTAAATCCCACAGTTGATAATTTCTTGATATCTGATACATCTGTAAGATCGACAGTGTTATCAGTATCTTGTACTTTCTTCATATCTTCGTAATTCTCATTCACCACTTCTTCTTGCTTCTTCTGGGCTTCGCTACTGTCCGCTTTCAAGGCATTCGTGTATCCACGTATCTCGGACCTTATTTGCGTAATCTCTTCCTTATGCTGGTCGAGTTTTTCATTTTGTTTTTCTAATTTTTCACTAATTAATCTACTGTTTTCTTCTTGTTCTTCCTTCTGCTTATCTAATTTCTCACTAATTAATTTAATATTTTCTTCTAGTTTCTTGCTTCGTTCTTCCTGTTTTCTGTTAATATTCTCTTCTAGTTTTTCACTAAGTAATTTATTACTTTCTTCTTGTTTCTCTCTCTGTTGACGCATGAACTCCATCAACATTTGTAGAGTTCCAGCTTCTAGTTTTGATGTCTGTCCTCGCGCCCTATCTTCTGGACTCTCTACAACACTACTTGGTTCGCTAGGTGTAGTATTGTCTTCTGTATTCACTGTACCTAATTGGTTATTAATGTCGAATTCTACGCTATCGGAATTGCTCGCCATTTTTGCCCTCCTACGCGTAATCATTCAAACTGACTTACACTAATAACACTTATCTTACTTCTATTTCTATGACACTACTTTCTCTACTACTTCTACTGCCTGTTCTTTACCAAAGCTGTACGTGTTAACAATCTTTGTTAATACGTATCATGCCGTGCGAATGGGCGCCATTTATAAATGTATAAATACTGATATCTTTCACGTATATCTAGCCCCGAAGTTGGACGCCATTTATAAATGTAAATTTATAAGTGTGTATTAATTGCATAAATATTTTATTGATTTTTCACATGTATGTGTGTAATTGAATTTTATTTATTACTCTAATTATCTATACCAACGTGTTGGAACACAGTTTATATAGTGAATTCTATATAATTCAGGTGCAATAGATAATATGTATTTACTTGCTTTAATTGATTACTTTCATGCCGTGTGTGAAACAGCCATTTAATTTATGTGTAACTATTCTGATTCTCATAAAACACATATGTGATATCATTTATTAGATGAACGTTGTCAATTCATTTACTTTATTCGAACACATGAAACTCTTAAAATCCATTTATATTCCTTCAAATTTCAGGTTGATATTTCGGTTGTATTTGGCAATAATGAACGCATATTTATGATCAACTTAAAGTTCTAGTTTAATTATCATTCAGAATACATTATAATTGTACATATGATACGTCGCTGTACCTGAAATACATACATATTTTATAATAACAAATACATGTTTCAATATATGCTGAAAACAAAGAAAACATACATACATATATAAATCAAATAATATAACAATTCATATTACTTATTTGATGCGTTCATTAAATCCCAAATAAGTTTTTGTTAGTACGTTCATTAATTACTTTATTCAGATTTATTCATTACTTTTCTTAATAATTTTCTCAGGTGTGAATTCTTTGAAAGAAACCAGGTCAGTAGAAGTTACTAATTAGAAATGATTATAATAATGGTTACTTGGTTATTGAATATCCATTAGTTGTTGTCGAAGTTGAGTTCCAGAGATGAAGATGGCTCGTAGACCCATTCCGTCGGATGCTGCTTTCTCACAATCACTTAACACTTACTCTTCCGATCACTCGCGTAGGCGTTTGTATATGTGAATCATTGAAGTTCAGTGTTCAATCAAATGTTTCATCTTACTGTGTGTGCTGTGAGTTCGTTTTAATGTTAATATACATGTCTAGTTCCACTTGTCGCTGCTTCATTAAACATTCGTATTATTCATTAATTTGTTTAATATTTCGTGTTCATTATGTTGTTAATAATGTGTAGTACACTATATTAAGTTCAACTGTTTTGTATATCGTTAGGTGGTGATGTCTGTTGGTGTAACGGTCTGATTGTTCACTTTGTATAATTTTAACTAAGTCCGTTACCTCGCACTTCGGTCAAATCTCACTACCGTGACATGAATGTATTACTGAGTCATTTAAGTTACTGGTTAACGTTCTAACTTCCGGACTCGAGTTAATATTCCGCACGATTAATGTACTCTTCTGAAATTTAAATAATACTAACTCCGAATGATTAGAATAAACTGTTGAAAGTTTATGATATACCGTGTCTCGCACTTGAAGTTAAACTATTTGAAAATTTGAGTGTAAAAACTGCCTGAAAACTTTAGTAAAAACTGTCGAAAATTTAGTATTACTTGTTTCAAAAATTGAGTGTAGACTGTCCCTCCGCCGTTTTAGACAGATAGTTTTATTAATTCGTCCCTACTCAAAATTTTGTCTCTGGCGCGCTTCACGCCTACTTCATTTCGAGATTGGTCAGTTTTTAGTTTTCTTGGAAAATACTGTCCCACCATGTCAAGATTCTACGTCATAGTTCTCCCGATAGGCCCTTCGTTTCTGTTACTATGGAAACACTCCTCACCACCAAATTTCTCGTTGGCTGAAGGCATCTGATAGGTTCTTTGGTCTCCCCGAATTTTGCTCTGACGAACGTTGACCCGTTTCGACGAAACTATGGCTATTAGACACTTGTCGATCAGCCTATTGTCTGAGTAAACTCTGTGTTTCTATAGATTCCCATTATCTATACTTTCAGTCTTCCTGGCGCATTGTTCCAAGTTCTAACCCCTTTTTTCTGGCTATTAACAATTTTGAACATCTGCTGGCTGGTGAAGTCACCCCAACTTTCCCTTCGTAAATTCTTGTCTGTCAATTAGACGATAACTCCAGCTGCGTAACATGACTTTAGTCTTTGTCAGGCCTATCTTACTGTATTGTTTCTTAAGGTGCAGTGCATTCGTTCCATTGTAATGGTGTAGTTTCACTCGTTTTTGTCGTTTATCGTCTACTGACGTAACATGGTCAACATCTGCTACAATTCTCGGTACGGGTGTGAATGTCCTGGCTTACTTTGTTACAGCTGCGGAGAGCAATAATTCTGGACGAAACTTTCCCCGTCATCTTACGCCACCAATTTCTATAGTTGGATCGAACTTAATGTGTTTCTATTGTCAAGTCAGCGACGCCTCACTGACATCTTCTCATTACTCCTTATTTATTGCGCCAACTATAAGTCGTTAACACTGCCTCGTGTGAACGTACTCTGCCGAGGTGAAAATTTAAAATTTTTAAAATTTTCTGCTCGTTACAGTGTCCTCAATTTCGATTTGACGATGTGACCTCAGGGAACAACTCAAATCTACATTCTGCGCCCTTTACGTCGCCTCGCCGTGTTCATCTCCTTCAAAAGGGAAAGCAATACATGATAACCTATTCTTAAAGGTTTACATTACAAGTGGTACACCCCCTTTTGGTTTTAATCGGTTCTCTGAATTTATTGCTAGCTATTTGGGATAGCTGAACGCATTTCACATTTTCGTATTCACATATAAATACTTATCCTTATAATTATAAGACAAATCATAAATTTAATGAGGAATTAAATAATTTAATCAATTGAATAAAATTTTACTTTCTAAAATATAATATTCACAAGATATTATCAAATAATCAATTGATTCAGTGGAACACTTTACATGACATCAAAAAAAAATCTCCTATACATATACATTCTGTGCATTACTAATGATCGTACCAATAAAATCTTTTAAGATGTTATAAAAATTTAAATTGTTAATTAACACATTCGCTACTTTAGTTGTAATTATTTTAATAATTTACATACACGTAATACATTTTGTTTTAATGATTTACCTACTTCATTCTAGCAGCATTTACAATCTTAGCCTATTAATTATATATGCTCACATTAATAAAGTTCATTTACGATCTAGTTCTTTGAATAATATCACTTATTTGATTTTAAGTCTCCCTTTCTTTCACTTTGTCCTAGTATCTTATCACTATGTGAATCAAGTGATAGCAATTAAATGTCCTTTGCGTTCACTGCAATATTTTTATAAAATGTCACACTAAATGTTAATTTATCTTAGTATCTAACATTTAATTAGTGCTTAATTAACTAAATACACTTTATGTTATGTTTGACAATTAAAATACATAATTTTCTTGGTTAAGCCAGCTTGAATGATATCAGCGCGTCAATTACCCTAACGCAGATGATTCATCAGCATCAGCTAGCTTCTTATGACATCTTCTTCAATTTCTTCCTCTTCCTTCATCTTCAATTTTCTGGTTCATGGTATTTTTTCAATTGTCTGGCATTGAATTTTCTGCGGATTAATTTATTATTATATCATTGCAATCAACGAGTACACATGTAGCTTCGTTTTATTTTATTCATTAATCTCCTACTCTTCATTCATCAACATTCATCTTTAACTATCCTCTTTGGTTTATGCATTTTCATATAACCAATGTATTTAATGTATCTTATTCAACATTATCTAATTTTATCATTACATTTTCAAATATTCTGAAGTTCGCCTTCTTAATACGTTTTCATTTATTTATTCTTAAAATATATTTGTGATGACATATTTGTATGTCCTGTCAACATAGAGCTGTCACTAACGCACGTGTTTTTGTTTGTAAACAGTAAGGTATTTGACCTAGTGGTTTGCGTCACATATTTTCCTAATAGCCTGTCGGCCGTTCCCGTTACTCTGGTACGATGCGCCGCACTAGTGTTCTTAAGATTTACGACTATTCTCCGTCTCTTTCCATTTGAGTGAGTGAGAAATGTGTCGCACCTTTCCTTGTGTCGATCCCTCTTGGGTATATACATGTTAAACAGCTTGCCTTGCCTTAGGCAACCCCTCGTAGCAGTCTCGCTATTGTTTAGGTACACGTTGGGTAGTTTTTGCCGTTTTCTCCAATAACTTTCTCTAAGTAAACACGCGCCGGTCTGCTTTTGCCGTCGTTTCCAGGCCTGCGTACAACACTGTTGTTCGACAATCGGCTCACCCCTCGTGTACTTACATAACAAAGTTTTATTTCTTAAGTTCCGAAGAAATCTCACCTCGAGTGCTCGGACTCTCCTTTCAGTACCTTCACGATTCTTTACAACATTTTTAAGTCGACTAGCAGAGTTCTTTCCTCTCCCTTTTCTCATAACGTTTCTTGTCCATGATGAATATGCATACGGATCTTGTATGTTCTTCCTTTTCACGTCATCCATGGCTTGCGTAAACTTGTTTACAGCTTTATAACATGCGGTATTTGTTTCAACTTTAAACTTTCCCTTCATGCTTCTTATTGATGCAGCTCGGCTCCTTCGCCGATCCATGCTGATTTTACAGGCTGGATACTTCATCCTAGGATTCATCGATGTAGTACCTCTTCCCGTGTTGATTAAATTGTGCCTTTTATGCATTCTACTTGGTAGTAGTAAATTTTTATAATCTCTATCCATGTCTGGATCATCCTCCGATATCGCCAGATATCGAGAAACAAAGTCATTTCTCTTCTTAATCCACTTCTTCCTTGGTTTGCTAATGACATTTGCATTAAATCCCACAGTTGATAATTTCTTGATATCTGATACATCTGTAAGATCGACAGTGTTATCAGTATCTTGTACTTTCTTCATATCTTCGTAATTCTCATTCACCACTTCTTCTTGCTTCTTCTGGGCTTCGCTACTGTCCGCTTTCAAGGCATTCGTGTATCCACGTATCTCGGACCTTATTTGCGTAATCTCTTCCTTATGCTGGTCGAGTTTTTCATTTTGTTTTTCTAATTTTTCACTAATTAATCTACTGTTTTCTTCTTGTTCTTCCTTCTGCTTATCTAATTTCTCACTAATTAATTTAATATTTTCTTCTAGTTTCTTGCTTCGTTCTTCCTGTTTTCTGTTAATATTCTCTTCTAGTTTTTCACTAAGTAATTTATTACTTTCTTCTTGTTTCTCTCTCTGTTGACGCATGAACTCCATCAACATTTGTAGAGTTCCAGCTTCTAGTTTTGATGTCTGTCCTCGCGCCCTATCTTCTGGACTCTCTACAACACTACTTGGTTCGCTAGGTGTAGTATTGTCTTCTGTATTCACTGTACCTAATTGGTTATTAATGTCGAATTCTACGCTATCGGAATTGCTCGCCATTTTTGCCCTCCTACGCGTAATCATTCAAACTGACTTACACTAATAACACTTATCTTACTTCTATTTCTATGACACTACTTTCTCTACTACTTCTACTGCCTGTTCTTTACCAAAGCTGTACGTGTTAACAATCTTTGTTAATACGTATCATGCCGTGCGAATGGGCGCCATTTATAAATGTATAAATACTGATATCTTTCACGTATATCTAGCCCCGAAGTTGGACGCCATTTATAAATGTAAATTTATAAGTGTGTATTAATTGCATAAATATTTTATTGATTTTTCACATGTATGTGTGTAATTGAATTTTATTTATTACTCTAATTATCTATACCAACGTGTTGGAACACAGTTTATATAGTGAATTCTATATAATTCAGGTGCAATAGATAATATGTATTTACTTGCTTTAATTGATTACTTTCATGCCGTGTGTGAAACAGCCATTTAATTTATGTGTAACTATTCTGATTCTCATAAAACACATATGTGATATCATTTATTAGATGAACGTTGTCAATTCATTTACTTTATTCGAACACATGAAACTCTTAAAATCCATTTATATTCCTTCAAATTTCAGGTTGATATTTCGGTTGTATTTGGCAATAATGAACGCATATTTATGATCAACTTAAAGTTCTAGTTTAATTATCATTCAGAATACATTATAATTGTACATATGATACGTCGCTGTACCTGAAATACATACATATTTTATAATAACAAATACATGTTTCAATATATGCTGAAAACAAAGAAAACATACATACATATATAAATCAAATAATATAACAATTCATATTACTTATTTGATGCGTTCATTAAATCCCAAATAAGCTTTTGTTAGTACGTTCATTAATTACTTTATTCAGATTTATTCATTACTTTTCTTAATAATTTTCTCAGGTGTGAATTCTTTGAAAGAAACCAGGTCAGTAGAAGTTACTAATTAGAAATGATTATAATAATGGTTACTTGGTTATTGAATATCCATTAGTTGTTGTCGAAGTTGAGTTCCAGAGATGAAGATGGCTCGTAGACCCATTCCGTCGGATGCTGCTTTCTCACAATCACTTAACACTTACTCTTCCGATCACTCGCGTAGGCGTTTGTATATGTGAATCATTGAAGTTCAGTGTTCAATCAAATGTTTTTATCTTACTGTGTGTGCTGTGAGTTCGTTTTAATGTTAATATACATGTCTAGTTCCACTTGTCGCTGCTTCATTAAACATTCGTATTATTCATTAATTTGTTTAATATTTCGTGTTCATTATGTTGTTAATAATGTGTAGTACACTATATTAAGTTCAACTGTTTTGTATATCGTTAGGTGGTGATGTCTGTTGGTGTAACGGTCTGATTGTTCACTTTGTATAATTTTAACTAAGTCCGTTACCTCGCACTTCGGTCAAATCTCACTACCGTGACATGAATGTATTACTGAGTCTTTTAAGTTACTGGTTAACGTTCTAACTTCCGGACTCGAGTTAATATTCCGCACGATTAATGTACTCTTCTGAAATTTAAATAATACTAACTCCGAATGATTAGAATAAACTGTTGAAAGTTTATGATATACCGTGTCTCGCACTTGAAGTTAAACTATTTGAAAATTTGAGTGTAAAAACTGTCTGAAAACTTTAGTAAAAACTGTCGAAAATTTAGTGTTACTTGTTTCAAAAATTGAGTGTAGACTGTCCCTCCGCCGTTTTAGACAGATAGTTTTATTAATTCGTCCCTACTCAAAATTTTGTCTCTGGCGCGCTTCACGCCTACTTCATTTCGAGATTGGTCAGTTTTTAGTTTTCTTGGAAAATACTGTCCCACCATGTCAAGATTCTACGTCATAGTTCTCCCGATAGGCCCTTCGTTTCTGTAACTATGGAAACACTCCTCACCACCAAATTTCTCGTTGGCTGAAGGCATCTGATAGGTTCTTTGGTCTCCCCAATTTTTGCTCTGACGAACGTTGACCCGTTTCGACGAAACTATGGCTATTAGACACTTGTCGATCAGCCTATTGTCTGAGTAAACTCTGTGTTTCTATAGATTCCCATTATCTATACTTTCAGTCTTCCTGGCGCATTGTTCCAAGTTCTAACCCCTTTTTTCTGGCTATTAACAATTTTGAACATCTGCTGGCTGGTGAAGTCACCCCAACTTTCCCTTAGTAAATTCTTGTCTGTCAATTAGACGATAACTCCAGCTGCGTAACATGACTTTAGTCTTTGTCAGGCCTATCTTACTGTATTGTTTCTTAAGGTGCAGTGCATCCGTTCCATTGTAATGGTGTAGTTTCACTCGTTTTTGTCGTTTATCGTCTACTGACGTAACATGGTCAACATCTGCTACAATTCTCGGTACGGGTGTGAATGTCCTGGCTTACTTTGTTACAGCTGCGGAGAGCAATAATTCTGGACGAAACTTTCCCCGTCATCTTACGCCACCAATTTCTATAGTTGGATTGAACTTAATGTGTTTCTATTGTCAAGTCAGCGACGCCTCACTGACATCTTCTCATTACTCCTTATTTATTGCGCCAACTATAAGTCATTGACACTGCCTCGTGTGAACGTACTCTGCCGAGGTGAAAATTTAAAATTTTTAAAATTTTCTGCTCGTTACAGTGGGATTTTCTCAAATGTATAATATGTATAATCTTACAGACCCATAGCCCTGACATCATGCCGTGGCAAACTTCTGGAGAGGTTGGTCAACAATCGTCTAACGTGGAGGCTTGAAACATGCGCTATTCTCAGCCCGCACCAATTTGGGTTCAGGCCGAAAAGAAGTACGTGCGATGCCCTTCTATATTTCTCCGAAAGTATCAATTCAGGGTTCTCAAACAATGAATGTATGACAGCAGTGTTGATTGACTTCGAAGCCGCATTCGACTGAGTTTCAAGGATATCGATCATCGCACAATGCATGAAAATTGGGTTGAAAGGCAATATTTTACAATACATTGTCCATTTCCTCAGAGACAGGACTATCAAAACCAAAATAAATGAAACCCTCTCCACTGAAGGAACTACTCTTAATGGAATACCGCAAGGTTCCGTCATCAGCCTAACACTTTTTAATATTGTTCTTTAAGACTTGGTAAATGTGATCCCAAAAAACGTGTCTGTGGCGATTTTTGCAGATGATATTACGATCTGGTCAACGCGTAAGGAACCAGAAATTGCGACAAATAGAGTTCAAGAATCTCTCGATAAAATTTACCAATGGTCCGAAAAATGGGGTTTAGTCATCTCCACGGCAAAAACAGAAGTGTGTTTTTTCTCTAGGCGCTACACCCACAAACATTATAAGCCGTTGCTGAAACTCAATAAAAATGCCCTCCCCTATAACGCGAACCCTATATTTAAAGAATAAAGCTGGATCCCAAACTCCTATGGAGGGATCAGGTAAGCTACACTATTGAAAAGTGTATCAACAGACTGAATGCTCTAAAAGTGATTGCTAGTAGAGAATGGGGTGCAGACACGTACATTTTAAGACAATTTTATCAGTCTTTCGTAAGATCCAAAATCCTATATTCATGTGAAGTGTGGGGAGGAACGGCTGAAACACACATCAAGAAATTGCAAACGTTCCAGAATGTTGCGCTTAGAATTTGTTTGGGCTGCCCAAAAACAACAAGTGTTCAAGCAATGGAAATCGAGCTGGCAATCGAACCACTGGATCTTTACATCCAAACCAGAAAGTGGAGGAAGCACTTCCAACTGCAAGCTATCCAGCCAGTAAAAGGCTTTAACGAGGTTAACATCCGGCAATCTCTATTCAACCACCGAAATAGGCCAGGTGGAGTTTTAGAATTCATTCAGCGTGTGTTGATCCCGGCTGTTTTTGATATCCCGCCCTGGCTACGTGACCAACTAAAGGCATGTACAAAAATTCCTGGTTCACTGACCAAAGGACAAGACTTGCCAGCACTTCTAAGGGAAGTGTCAATCACATTGATTCAGGAAAAATATCATGGATTTGCCAAAATATACACTGACGGTTCTGTTGACAAAGTCAACAATAAAGGAGGAGCTGCTTATTATTGCCCAGAAACAGGTGACTCTTTTTCATTGCCCTGCGACGCATCCTCAAGTATGAATGCTGAATTATTGGCCCTGAATCCTGTACTGAAGTTTTGCAAAGCCATCGATGCGCGTGACATCTGCATTCTCACGGACTCCATGTCTTCTTACAGGCCTTACAAGTGCAGAACACCACAGATTATTACTTTTGAACATCGGAAATCCTGCAACAACTTAATAGTTTAAAAGGTAAGAATGTTGTTTTTCAATGGATTCCAAGTCACTGCGGGATTCATGGAAATGAAGTAGCAGATACTCTTGCCAGTAAAGCTTGCTGCATGGGCCCTGTACAGGCGCAGCGTTATTCTCTGACACAGTGTAAAGAAGCAGGCAGGAAGTTCTTCATTGACTCCTGGAAACGGAGATGGGAGAATTGTAGCACTGGATGCGAGTACTTCGCCATCCAAAGCTCCCCAAGCCGCCCAAAAATCTATAAAGGGATGCCTCGATCTGTGGCGTCATTTGCGGCAAGAGCACGAATGGGTCACATCATGACGAACAGGTACCTGCATAGGTTTCACCTAAAAGACAGTCCTCTTTGTGGAATGTGCAAGGAGCAGGAAGAAACCCTAAATCACATTCTCTTGGATTGCCCGGCAACGCTACCAGCGAGGGAAAATCTTAAACGCAAAATGGCCGGAGAAAAAACTCTGGATAAAATACTATCCGAGAGTTGTTGGTGGCCGCTAGCAGCAGACACTTACAGGAGACATCGAGCCATCGAAGCAGCCAGCCTCGGATGCTCGTATTAAGAAGTAAGTAAGTAGTAGTAATCAATAAAATAGTATTTTGTTGTTTGCTATATTAAAAGTCAGGTGTTGTACCCAAGTATTATTCTTCTGTGTTTTTATTTTTTGATCATTTGTTTTAAATCTTTGTATTCTCTGTGGAGGGCATGACTTCAGGTGGTAACCTCTTTTTCTGCATGTGCTTATAAGTGGGATTTTCTCAAGTGTATAATATGTTCTGGCTTGTCAGTTGTTTCCTTATTAATAACATTTGATAATCTTGATAGTGCTATGCTAATGAAATAAATTGTAGCACATCGCTGAATGCCTATGTGACTCTTGGCATGCTGGAGTACACAAGGCTGTTCCAGTCATTTGGAGATCATTCTGCTGGCAGAGTTGCTGCATAGCATTCTGGATTTTTGTAGATTGTCTGTGCTCCTTCCAGACGTTTACTTAATTGCTCTACCAGCATCTATGCCTGCTAGCTCACTACACTGCATGGTGGCGGTGTATAAATTCTGGATTTTGGAGTAGTCTAGTTCAGTTTCCATTGCTATATTAGTGTGCATCAAGTGATTGTTACAGATTATTGGAAAGTGATTGCTGTGTTAATTAGTGCAAAACTGTAGAAGCTGGCATTTATAGTATGTTTGATGATTTAACTTGAATTATGTATAAGAGTGCCTTTGTTGATTTCTAGCTGTTGTTCGTATCAAATTGAAGTTTGTAATTAGTGACTTCATTGGCGTCAGGTGGTCTATTTCCACTGAACAACATGACGATCGGGTGTGACTGTTGTAACACTACTTTACATTTCAAAGTTCAAGTACATTTCTGTAACTAAATTATTATGTTATGGTTAATTAAATTCGTAGTGACCGTCAGTCAATGAATTTTTCCAGTGGAGGGTTTGTGAGAGGATTTGTCAAAAATATAACACAAATTTTAACTTATCTGTGTCGACACAATGTTTATCGTCATCATCAGGACAATTGTTGCTGACCCCAAACACACAACTGTTATATTTTTGACCAATCCTCACAAACCCTTCACCAGAAAAAGTTATGGTTAATATTTCTTAATTGTTTTTATTGCCAAAGCTGAATTGAAAAAAATGTTTTCACATTCTATTGCAGGAAAATAAAACTGATACAGAGATATTTGATGATGATGATTTTTACCATAAATTATTGAGAGATTATATAGAAAAGAAATCAGTTGATTCTGCAAATTCAAATCAAGTTGAACGGTAAGTAGTTATTATAATAGAAAACTTTCAGTTGCTTAGAACCGAAATTGTGTTTCACATGATTTAATATCTTTATTTACAAAATAGGTAAATAGGTTATACGTGCAAAGGTCATTAAATATTGCAGTGTGTAAACTTATACAAATTTCTGCAAACATATTAAATTTCTCTTGAGAACAACCATTACAGTCTCTGTTGAAATTGATGCTGACTTTATTTTCCTTGAATAGAATTAATACAACTTTTCTACCTCTGTAGAATGTGTGTAGACATGTAATTAACATTTAATTCTTTATTAAATTATTTTATTGTATTTTCCAGACAGTGGATTGAGTTACAAAAACTCAGGAGTAAAATGAAGAAAAATGTTGACACAAAGTCAAGCAAAGGAAGAAAACTAAGATACACAGTTCATCCAAAGCTTGTTAATTTTATGGCTCCAATACAAACAAATATATGGAATGATAAAGCACAGACAGACTTGTATAATTCTTTATTTGGAAAAATAAAACTGCAATGAATTTTTTTGGTTGGTATGTGTAGTACTGTACAAGTATTTCAAAGACTAAAATATGTGTTTGTAGATTGAAAGAAGGTTTTGGTAATTTACATAATAAAACAAAAGCATATAAACAGTAGAGTTTAAAATTGTTATTAAAAAACTTTTTGCCACATTTAGAAGATTACAATGGCTCACAAAACAGTCTCTTACAGCACCAGGATGTGCCTGTGTTCAAATTCAGTATGTACAGAAAACCCACTACAACTGACATACTAATACATAACTCCTCCAGTCACCCAGTACAACACAAACTAACTGCCTTCAGAACTATGATACTCAGACTAAACAACATCCCACTTGATGAAAAAGACTACAAAGATGAACTAAACATGAAAAATATCTAGCAGAATCTAACGGATACAACAGAACAAAAAAATTGCCAATGAATAACAAAGAATAAATTTTAGAACAAAGAACAAAATAAAGAAGGTTATATTTTGTTTCAAGAACTTTTTGATAAGGATGGTCATTTACCCAAAATAATGGGATAATTACCAGATTAAAAGTTATTTGCGCCGCCACTTTCACTTCCTGTCCTAAGCCCACTACAGACAGAACGCTTTTTGTTGGCAAGGACGAACACAAAAAGTGTCCGAAACCGAACATGTGTCATTGGGTTGTTGTAACAATGTATTGTTATGGAATGTCGCCCTCTCTTCACAGACGGAACACACGACTAACTTCGTTGCTGTCATGTGTTCGGTCCCCACCACCGGTGACAAACACTTCAGTTAACACACAGAACACTTCTCGGGTATAGCTTGTGTACTGCATTTGTTTTTCATTTCAGTTATATAGTATTTCCAATTTATATTTAGTTTTTTATATAAGTTACTAACGGACTCAGTTACATCATGGATTCATTTGATACTGATACGTTCACATCTGAAATACAGTCCTACCCTGCCATATGGAATTACCAGTCTGATAATTACAGCAATAAAATTGGAAAAACAAAGGCATGGGAAAATATTGGTGAAGTGTTTCATCCTACTTTTTGTGAACTCAGCACCCAGGAAAAGAATGCAATAGGTAAGTGGTATTCTCTTACAGTGTTACATATACTATTATCTTAGCACTGATTTGTACCTGCTTGATATTGTTACGGGAAGCGCCCTGAACAATCCAGAATATTCTCCACCCCCCCCCCGTCCAGTGTGGCTTGTGTTGCGTCATTCACGTAGGTGGTTCTAGTGAGTTCCAGGAACACTTGAGATAAGCATTAAGCTGCTGGCGTGCAGTAAGGAGGCAAAATTGTACTTGTGAAGTTAATTACTTTATTATTAATACATTAAAATCAGAAAATTATTTCTCTTCCACTTACCTCTAAAATCTTCTCCAGCCCAGAGTTCGTCACATGAACGTTGAAATGCAAGAGTGATCATAAGGTTACGCAACAAACGTACGCTACACTCATTTGTTGATGGAATTCAAAAATTTATTGGCTTTACTTCATTTTGAAAAAATTTCAATTAGCTCAAAATTAGATAAACATGTACATTTATGGAAACATATTCCTATTCTAACATATATATATATATATTCTACTAATCAGGCGAACCCAGCTTGCCACACACTCACATTCATACCAATTTATAAAAACCCCATATTTATTTATATATATTTACTTCAAAACCCCCTTTTATACATGATCACAATAATTTTGTGTTGGATATAATTACAGTTACCATGGCGTCTCCTGTAACCGCATGGCGAGTCACTCACACGATTTCTTTTCCGTAAAAAAAAGGTTATAGTTTCATTGGTTTGTTGAAAGTTACACTTCACCACTGGTTATATCACTTTACTTGTTAATTATATTTTAGTTATTTATGTATGCTGTTACTGTCGGCCGACATTATTTTACCCGGGTAGACAATTTAAGCGACCGTGCATGGTCTATTCTGGAAGTCGACTGGAGATACATGAGGCTGGACCTCACTGCCTTGCCTGCTAACAAATTTCATCACCGTTCACAGCCTTTGCTGCTAAAGTCTTAGTAGTTGCACCCACAACGCGTGTTATTTGTGTGTCTTGGACGTCAACGAAATTTCACTGCCACCGGTTTCGTCACAAAGATAGGCGGGATTTCGTCAAGACTTCTGCCATGTACCGAGCACGTTATTGAACAAAATTCGCGAAAAGCCATTTTGCTTGACTTCGCTCAGCGTCGGTTATGCGCAACACAGATGTTTGTGCGCATTACACAGTATCAAAGTTCTGAGAATTCAACCGTTGTGGACAACATGACACATTCCATTGCAATTAGTTCACCTCACAGTTTCTTTGTTTGGACTACAATTTATATTGCCATGTGGCTGATCACGCAGATGAAATGAATTTACAAATTTTTAATAAAATAAAAACCACTCCCTTTTAGCCCCATTACAATACCCCCCCTCAATGAGAGATCTTCTGCCGAAACAGAAGAAATCTCATTGCTAAACCCCTAAGAGGATCGGTGAGGATATGGTGCCAACAACCCCCCATTAGTTCTTATACATCATGGGTAAACTACCCCCCTGGTTCGGTAACTATGGCTGCACCTGAACGAGATTACTGGACTTCTCTATACGAGATCCCAACACCATAAAATCGAACAGACATGCACCACAGCGCACCTAACCTTCTAACATGCCACCCCAAACTCCAAATCCCTGGCCTTATACCATGCCAGATCCTCAACCGATATGTCCCCCGTTGTCATGCATACTGGGTCGCCTTTGGCAAGTACTGGGTGCGTACACACTCATTAATACATTTTTTATTGAAAATTCAGAAACGATTTCTCGTTAAATTAAAAAATCATTTAAGTTACCTCCTCAAAAATCAAAAAGGAACAAAATCTGTTACATGAATCCATCAACTCTAGTAATTCTCTTCAATACTAATAGCAATCCTAAAGAAAAACAAATTGAATACCTTCTTAAAACATGAATAATGTTTAATACTCTTATATTCTAAACAATATAAGTCAATAAAGCACTAATAATACACATAAACAATAATACACTTGAAATTCAAACATCACCTATATGGCAGGCACAAAATCAAAATTTTTTTTTCAAAAAAATTTAAATTTATCAAAATATTATTTTTTCCCATTTCGGAAAAAATTTAAAATTATTTAAATCAATTAAACGACAAAATTTGCATCAATCAATTGCCAAAAACTGGTCTAGTTTATAACATCAACCATCAGCTGATCTCTCTGGGTCAAGTCAACGACCATGACATACATATGTTCATAAAATACATGACATCTTTAAAATTTTTTATCTTTAAACACAATAACATAATAAAATAAGACATTTAAAACTAACATGGTTATTATTACAATTAACAATAAAATTGACAGTTAACTTGACCAAAATCGCATTTTATAGCTTTAATTACTTTCAACTTCTATTAAAATATGTCCCTTGTTTCAATTAATTTTTTCATTTTAACTGTGATTTACTTTCTTTAACATTCTCAATCTCCATTAGTTTGGGTGACTTAATTATTCATAATAACTGATTTACAACTTGGCATGTATACATTTATAATCTTCCCCCTCTCTGACTCTAATACTCACTTAACAGCTTTAACTAATATGACACCCCTCTATCAAAAACACCTATCAACCATTCTCTAATCCCAGCTTACTACTCTAACTCAATTCGCATCATTCTACCCTTATATAAAAAAAATACTCTCTACCCCTTTTGTACTCAGGATGTGTGTTCCCCTCCCAAAGCTCACTCCCTTATGTTGGTTCCTGGACTTCCCCTAGGCAACCCTTTCTGGCGCTAATTGGTCCCTTCCCGTCCCAACACCTTTCGTTGCGGACTCCTTATCACACCACCCCGCTTACAAAATTACCCATCAACTAATTTCTCTCCCAATACATCACTTTCATCTACAAAATATCTCCACTTATTTATTAACTCAATATATCAATTATTACTCTACATATTTTCCCCCTAGCTACTGTGTCACTATTACATCTCTCATTCTACATTACTTTTATTCCCACAATAGTATTATTCTCTCTAGTACCCCTTGTAACGGGGCAAAAGGGGGGGCTTTTTATTTTATTAAATTTGGGTTTTTTTATTTTATTAAAATATTTTAAATTCGTTTTTTATCTGTGGGGACAGCCACATGTTAATAAAGCGTAGTTCGAACAAAGAAACGGTGATGAAACAATTGCAGTGGAATGTGCGGGTTGAAAATTCTTAGAACTTTAACGTTGTGTGACACCTGCGCCCAAACGCACTAACATCGGCGGAGCGCAGACCCACGCCCAGAAGCGAAAACAATATGGCTTGGAGAAGAATTTTGTTCGCACGTGGTCCGAGCTGGCGGATATAAGTTTAAGTCCTGCCCACATTTGGGACGTCGACCAGTGAACACTAAATTTCGTCGACGTCCAACACACGGGAGTTACACATGTTGTGTGTGCAACGACTAAGACTTCAGAGCATAAGGCATTGTAATTCCGGTTATGCCTAGTTTCTGGTGGGAGATTTTGTTAGTGACTCTCGTCCCATTTGAATTGCATCGTTACCCCGGCCGGGAACGAAGTTAAAAACGTGTGCACAACAATTTTGAATTTCTATTGTAAAAAAGTATTAACCAGAAGTTAAAAATGAACTAATATAGTGAAATAGAGTCAGTGACGTAAACGGGACAAAGAAAAAATGTGAACTAAAGAAAACTTTCAGACATCAAAAAACACGTGGCACATTGCAACGAGAGGAGTGACGCCGGTTGGGTAATCCACTTCAATCCAAATAACTTCATCTATTAAAAATGTTCAATTCAATTAATTAAAACAAAAGGGGATTTTAAAATGGAATGAATGTTGTGCATGAGCAGGCTGGGCGGCCTAATTAGTTTAGTAACTTTTGTTAGTTTGGTTAGGGTATAAGCATTAGTGTTAAATGATGTGTAACAAATTTGGTTTCCTGTATAACGTAAGTAAAGTCAACCATATACAATGAGTATTACAGTGATACATAAAATAAATTGTTTGATACTATTTAGATGTTGAAGTAGATATAATAAAACAGGGTTAATTTCACATATCAAGATGTATTGGTTATTGCGTTTACCTATTTCTCTCTGCTAATGAGTACACCAGACGAGACCCTGGAAGTTTTACGAAAGGTAGGTGTTACCATAAAATACAATATTTATTATGTCATTAATCTGTATTGCTTTAATTGATGCCCTAAAAAGGGACAAAATTCTATATTAATAATTTAATTTTAACTCGTAACGTTTTAAATGGCGCCCGTTTAACAGTGACTTTGTAAATTTAAAAAATTAAATTAGTTTACAAACTGGTCGAAAATGGCAGAGGGAAATAAGAATGCAACTTTGTGTGAAGGTGAAGAAGTAAAATTAAATTTAAATGTGACACAAGACAGTTTAGTATCGACAAATATTGACGAGCACGTAAACAACATAGACAATACAACACACGAGTTAACGATTGAGACAGTAGACGCAAAGATAAGCAATAATGTAAATATATTTAACCAATTAGCGTTAATGATGGAAATGATGTCAGGAATGAAAACTGAAATCAATGATAAACTTGACAAACAAAATGAGAAAATGAAATCAGAAAATAATAATTTAAAATCCGAAATCAAATCGGAAATAAATGCTGTAAACATTAAACTTACTGATTTAAATAGCGAGTTCATGAACATGAGGAGCGAATTGATAGTGAGTGAAATAAATATGAATAGCCGATTGGAAAGTATGAATAAAACTATTGCGGGCATGAGAGGTGAGATAATTATAAATATAAATAATATTCAAGACGAAATAAACGAAAGTAGAACGCGGAAGGAGAAGGTAGAAAATAACACAGTTACGGGTGATTGTGACGAAATAACAGACGACCAGAGTAATAATAAAATAACAAATAATTACGAAAATGAATTAACAACCGATAGTACTAAGATAGTTGAAAACGAGATATATAAAAATAATACAGTGAAAATAATTAGCGATCATAATAATATAAAAACAGTGAGAGAGAGAGGAGAGAGTGTTTGTAAGTTACACAGAGAGTATGAAGAGAATGATTTTGTGAATATAGGGCAGAGGGCAAATTTTCCCCAGTTTTATGGTAAACCAAGCTGGTTACAAATGTTTTTGAAGGGCAAGAGTCCCTTACAAGAAAGCGATGTATATCTACATAATTTTTTAATTTTTAGTAGGCGTTTTTATGAGTCAATACCCTCTGTACGGAATGATAGCAAAAGCATGAATTGGTGTTATGATGGTGAGAGAGATTTAGAGAGAGAGTTGTGTGTTGATAGAGAGATAGAATTATATAAGTTGAAGAGAAATAAAGAATTGAAAGAGATGTTAGGAGTGGTAAAGATAAATGATATGAAATACTTACCTGTTAAAATAGAGAGTGAGAATTATTTTGATAATACCTGTTTAAATAATAATAATTTACCTTATGTTGTAATGAATGAGAAAATAACTGACCTGATATTGAATATAACTACTAATGGAAACTGGACAGAAATAAATAATGTTGACTTGGTTTATGATAAAATAATTATAATAGGAAGTAACCCTATGTATGATTATTGTGGTAAAATGAATGAACTAAAATTTTATGGTTATTACACACAGGATAGCCATGAGATACGTAAATAAAATTGAAAAATGTTATGTGAAACCCAGACTAATTTTTGATGATGGAGGCTGAACATAAACTTAATAAATGGACATTTTAAATATTTTGATTTATGTTTCTGACCTGACTGATTTTGGAAATGAAGTGTGGAAAACTGAACAATTAATGGTGAAGAATTGTAAATAATTGATAGTGAAATTAATTGTGTGTATTGTAAAATGTTAGGTAAACAATGTGTATATGTAGTAGAAATTGTTGTGATAATAATAATAATATTTTTACAGTCTAAATAAATAACAAAAGAATTTGGAAGAAGATAACAAATGAATTGTAATTATTTTAATTGGGGAAAGTAATAAAAATGTGGTGTTTTCCATAATTAATTTAATTAAAATAATTTGATATGTTTAAATAATGTTTGATTGATTTAAATGTTATATAATTGAATTTTTATGATGGATTTAAATTATTTTATGAGATTTGAATTTGACAATGATTAATAAATAAATAAGTGTTAAATTGTTTAGTATGGAATAACATCGTTCTTAAATGTTTCAGAGGTTACGTGGAGGTATTGGTGTGTGTGGTGTATATATTTTGTGTTTATGTCAGTAGGTGAATAATGTACTGTAAGTATAAATTGTATAATACATCGTTCTTAAATGTTTCAGAGGTTACGTGGAGGTATTGGTGTGTGTGGTGTATATATTTTGTGTTTATGTCAGTAGGTGAATAATGTACTGTAAGTATAAATTGTATAATACATCGTTCTTAAATGTTTCAGAGGTTACGTGGAGGTATTGGTGTGTGTGGTGTATATATTTTGTGTTTATGTCAGTAGGTGAATAATGTACTGTAAGTATAAATTGTATAATACAAGTTAAATAGAATAAAATGTTTACAGGTGTTGAAAAAATTTTAAATTCAATGATGAAACTAATTTGAGATAATTGTACTAAATAGAAACCATACTCAAAAAGTAATAATAACTGAAAGGTGATGTAAAATAAATGTTAATAACAAATTTGGAATTTTTTGACGAATATAATTGTAGTGAGTGAGAAATAATGAAATGATGTTATGTAGACGGGTTAATTTAGTTATTAAGTGGCTGGTACGGTGGTGGCATGTGCCACCGTAGGTAGCGATAAGAGTTGGGGGTGACCGAGAGTGTTACCTCCATCGGAGGCCAAAATGGTGTAAAATACACGGCACACCCTTTTATACAATTTTATATTGTATACTGATAGACTGCCTTGTCGTGTATAATAATGATGATGATAACATGCCTGAAAGTAGAGTTGATTTCCCTGACTTTTCGGGCGATTACTGCCTTACCAGCACTAATCGTGGTTTTGGCTAGCGGTCAGCTATGGCCATAAATTAAGAACCTTGACCATAGCTGGCTTGAAATTGGTTTATATTAGAAATTGATGGGGGGTGACATTAGGGGAAATTCCCGGGAACTATGGAACAGCGGCTGCCACTCTGTTCGAGTAGGAACAGCAAGGCCAGGTGGTAGACCCGTTTTAAGGGCGTATAAATTTGTAACAAGTGATATGATGATATCAAAATAATTTCCAATGTAACGCTGAAGCAAGGACACGGAGATGATAAATTCCTCCACCAATGCCGTCCTTGTGGAGGCAAATGGGCGCAACAGTCCAACAGAAAAAAGCAATAGTGTGTGTGGCAGGGTGGTTGCTCAGGGTAGCAACGAATGAAAATTTTGTAACTTAATGATTATGACTCGCTCTTGCAGTAATTAAAGAATTGTAGTTTGATTTGACAAATAGGTGCATCAGATGTTTATCATATTGTATTTAGTATGTCTTATTGTGTTTTATTTTATTATGTTAGGACATAAGGTTTGTCAACGTGTAATGTATTTCACATGACGTCAAATTTTGAAATGTGTCTATAGTAAGGTCATTCACCTTGCTAATAAAATCAACTGATCAGCTGTAGTGTATCACTTATAAATGATTTGAAAATTTCTCAATGGAGTTACATATTTGAATATAATTAAACAATTGATTGGTACAAGTGATAAATTTTAATAGAAGCTGAAACCAATTAAAGCTATAAAATATGTGATTTTGATTAATTTAAATGTCAGTTTTATTGTTAATTGTAATAATACTATGTCAATTTTAAATGTCTTATTTTATTATGTTTTATTATGTTTGAAGGTAAAAATTTTAAAGATGATTAATGTATCTTATGATGTAGCCTATGTATAACCTGTGTAGGTCAAGGTTGTTGACTTGACCCAGTTTGATCAGCTGATGGTTGATGTTAGAAACTAGACCAGTTTTGGCAATGAAGTAATGCGAATTTTGTTGTTTGATTGATTTAAATAATTTTTAAATTTTCTTAATATTGAGAAAAGTATATTTTAATAAATTAAAAAAAATTTTTTTGAAAAAAAAATTGAATTATATTGTTTAGTATGTATGTATAATCAAATGTTAGGATAAGGGAGTTCATGTTTTAATTAAATGTTCAATTTATTTGTATTTCTAATTATAAATAGTAACGAAGAGAATTAAGCAATTCAGATAAAAGAATGTTATTTTTTGATTTTGAAGAAAGTAATGGAGATAGAGCAGTTTGATTTCAACTTAAATAAACTTTTTGAATGTAAGAATAAATTTTTGCTAGGATGTAGTAATAAGTGTGTGTACAAGCCCAGTAACTGCTAAAGGCAGCCCAGTGTGCATGGTAAGGGGGAACATATCGGTTGAGGATCTGGCGTGGTATAAGACCAGGGGTTTGGATTTTGGGAGTGGCATGCTAGAAGGTTAGGTGCGCTGTGGTGCGTGTCTGTTCGATTTTATGGTGTTGGGATCTCGGATAGAGAAGTCCAGTAATCTCGTTCAGATGCGGCCATAGTCGCCGAGCCAGGGAAGTAGTTTACCCATGATGATAAGAACTAAAGGGGGTTGTTGGCACCATATCCTCACCGATCCTCTTAGGGGTTTAGCAATGAGATTTCTTCTGTTTCGACAGAAGATCTCTCATTGGGGGGGTATTGTAACGCGGCAAAAGGGGGGCTTTTTATTTTATTAAATTTGGGTTTTTTTATTTTATTAAAATTTTAAATTCGTTTTTTATCTGTGGGGACAGCCACGTGTTAATAAAGCGTAGTTCGAACAAAGAAACGGTGATGAAACAATTGCAATGGAATGTGCGGGTTGAAGATTCTTAGAACTTTAGCGTTGTGTGACACCTGCGCCCAAACGCACTAACATCGGCGGAGCGCAGATCCACGCCAAGAAGCGAAAACAATATGGCTTGGAGAAGAATTTTGTTCCCACGTGGTCCGAGCTGGCGGATATAAGTTTAAGTCCTGCCCACATTTGGGACGTCGACCAGTGAACACTAAATTTCGTCGACGTCCAACACACGGGAGTTACACGTGTTGTGTGTGCAACGACTAAGACTTCAGAGCATAAGGCATTGTAATTCCGGTTATGCCTAGTTTCTGGTGGGAGATTTTGTTAGTGACTCTCGTCCCATTTGAATTGCATCGTTACCCCGGCCGGGAACGAAGTTAAAAACGTGTGCACAACAATTTTGAAATTCTATTGTAAAAAAGTATTAACCAGAAGTTAAAAATGAACTAATATAGCGAAATAGAGTCAGTTATGTAAACGGGACAAAGAAAAAATGTGAACTAAAGAAAACTTTCAAACATTAAAAAACACGCGGCACATTGCAACGAGAGGAGTGACGCCGGTTGGGTAATCCACTTCAATCCAAATAACTTCATCTATTAAAAATGTTCAATTCAATTAATTAAAACAAAAGGGGATTTTAAAATGGAATGAATGTTGTGCGCGAGCAGGCTGGGTGGCCTAATTAGTTTAGTAACTTTTGTTAGTTTGGTTAGGGTATAAGCATTAGTGTTAAATGATGTAACAAATTTGGTTTCCTGTATAACGTAAGTAAAGTCAACCATATACAATGAGTATTACAGTGATACATAAAATAAATTGTTTGATACTATTTAGATGTTGAAGTAGATATAATAAAACAGGGTTAATTTCACATATCAAGATGTATTGGTTATTGCGTTTACCTATTTCTCTCTGCTAATGAGTACACCAGACGAGACCCTGGAAGTTTTACGAAAGGTAGGTGTTACCATAAAATACAATATTTATTATGTCATTAATCTGTATTGCTTTAATTGATGCCCTAAAAAGGGACAAAATTCTATATTAATAATTTAATTTTAACTCGTAACGTTTTACCCTTTAAGCTTAACATGGACTGATTTAAGTGTCCTAACGAAATAATAATCACCCAACTTCTAATATTTACCATCTTTTACAAACCATTTAAAATTCTTACCTTCCTCAAATTATTTCCAGCCTTTAAATTAAAATCTTTTAACACATTAAAATCATTATATTCAAACATTAATTATATTCAAGCCTCTAACTACACTGAAAAATTTGCAAATCATTTATAAGTGATATTCTACAGCTGATCAGATCAGCTTTTTTTTTTTTAGCAAGGTACATTTACAAGACATAATAAACACAGTATAATAAACAAAACTTCTACTTGCACCCCTTTTCTCAAATCAAAACAAAATTATTTAGTCAGTGTAGTAGCGAGTCGCCATTATTAAGTTACAACAAAAATTTTTTAATTCATTACCCCCTTGAGTAACCTCCTTAACCACACACACTATTGTTTTCTGATGGTGGACTGTTGCGCCCATTTGCATCCACAAGGACTGCATTGGTGGAGGAATTTAACATCTCCTTGTCCTTGCTTCTGCGTTACATTTTAAAATTAAGTAGATATCATCATATCTATTGTTACATATTAACAAGCCCTTAATGCGGGTCTACCACCTGGTTTACTGTTCCCACGCGAACAGAGTGGCAGCCGCTGTTCCATAGTTCCGGGGACTTCCCCTAAAGTGACCCCCCTTTAATTTCAAATCTATACCAATTTCAAGCACAGCTATGGTCAAATTTACAATTGTTGGCCATAGCTGGCCACCATCCAAAACCACGATTAGTGCTGGTAAGGCAGTAATCGCCCGAAAAGGTGGGGAAATCATCTCTAAATTCAGGCATGTTCTTTTCATCATTATGATACACGGCACGGCAACAAATCAGCATATAATATAAAATTATATAAAAGTTGTGCCGTGTATTTTACGCCAGTTTGGCCGCCGATGGAGGTAACACTCTCTGTTACCCCCAACACTTACCGCTATCTACAGTGGCACATGCCACCACTGCAATAGCATACTAATAACTAAATTAACCCTTCTACAGTTGCAGTCTCTACATTCCATAAGTATATCACTTCTATTAATACCACACAACCCCCCAAAATTACCCACATATCTTGTATGACAACAAGTTTCTATTTTATTCTATACAATTCTGCACGTCCCAACTCTCACTGGTACTACGAACTTTACAATTATACTTGGTCACTTATTTACTAAAATAAAACACAGCTATTGACATAAATTTAAAATTATAAACATTCCAAATTATATATTGATAACTATTTACATTGGAGGCTAATTTTATCCTTAACACTACTGGGTTGGTAAGGCCGAGATCGCCCGAAAATGGGGTTCCGCCATGAGGGAAACTTGGGGACAGAATAGATTCACTATGTGAATTCACTTCCCCTTTCTAAACCAAATCTACTCCCCCCTCCTACCATTTATCCAAACCCGCCTTCTATTCCATCCCCCAGCCTCTCTTCTAGCAAAACTCATGTTCAGACTTATTCAGAAACTATCGCCACTGGCTAAATTTATTTTCGCCACTGGCACTAAAATTTTATTTGAATGCACTGCCTTTAATATATATATACATATATATATATAGCCTCCATATTTACAAACACTCGAAGGCAGTGCTGGTACGTGACAGGTACACCTGACCGCTGCACCTTGAGTGTATAAAAAAATAATTTGTGTCACGTACCTTTAGGGGTCCCCCTCCCCGTTCAAATGTGATGAAATTTCAAATCTTTACCAATTTTGGTGGAGCCGGACCATCGTCGTTTCCCTGCCCGAAGGAAGTTCTGCCAACCATGGTCCGCCTCCAAGTGCCAAAAACCACGGCCAGGACTGGTAAGGTCGTGACTGCCCGAAAATGGGGGAGAGTCCCTTCTGAAACATAAAACAACATCTTAATATTATATATAAAATTCAAAAGCTTAATGTGACCTATATAACTTCAAGTTCGTCGCATTTTGTGTACCCACTATCTCATGCGTTGCTTGATTCCTTAACACATACGCATTTTGCATCTTTACTTCCACAATTTCATATGGCCCTTCACATAACAGGAAAAACTTCTTTATCTCTTTATCTTGGGCACTCGACAAATCATGTCTCTTTACCAACACTAATTGACCTACCTCATATTTAGTCCATTTACCTTTCGCATCATGTCTCTGCTTTCTCCGTTCTCCTTTTGTAAGTAAATTTTCATTTGCCAGTCTGATTTTCATATTTACGTCTATAATTTGATTTTCTGGTGGGTATTCAAAAAGTTGTTCCAATATCCTGGGTGGCCTTGTTCCTCTGATCAATTCATGCGGCATAAACCCGGTGGATTCATGGGTGGTACAATTCAGCCACTCCTCTACTTTCTTAACGTAGGATGGCCATTCTGTGTGCTTGGCGTGACAATACGCCCGAAATATCCTACCAATTTCTCTCATCACCCATTCTGCCTGGTTCGACTGTGGATGGTAAACTGCCGTATGCTTGGGTATGATGCCTTCCCACCCAAGCGTCTGTCGCCACTTGCTGCTTATAAACTGTGGTCCATGGTCGGACAAATTATTTTTGGTTTCCCTACATTAATCATGTAATCTCTTACTATTTATTCGCTGAGGACTTTGCTCGTCGCTCTCTTAATACTATACAATCTAACAAATTTCGAAAAAGTGTCAAACTACAAATACATACAACACTCCACCTCTACCTCTGGGCAATGGCCCATACAAATCAACTGCAACTAAATCGAATGGTCTCGCAACTTTTACATAATTCATCTCCCCTTCTACTCTGTAATTCACTACTTTTGACTTCTGACACAAATCACAAACTCTTAACACTCTTCTAACTCTCCTCTCCATATTTTTAAATACACATGATTCCGTTAAAACATTAGTACACTTTTTTGCCCCAAAATGTCCATACCTTATATGGCAATCCCAAATAATTTTATCTACCAACCCTTCTGGTATAACTAGTCTCCAATCATGCTCACCCCCTTCTATTTTTTTAAACAGAATCCCTTGATATACTTGAAAACGTGTACTATATTCAGACCCATCTACATCCGTTTCTAAACTAACAATTATTTTACCCAATTTATTTTCAGATCTTTGCATATTCTTAATGTCCCTTAACTCCTCACCAAAAATTCTATCTTCTCTAGTTAATCTAAAAATTTCTATCTCTTTAAGGTCCCTACCTGTTTTGTTTTCTATAATATCTACCCTGGAAAGTGTGTCTGGTACTTTATTATCTGACCCCTTTATGTACTCCCAGGAAAAGTTGTATTCTTGTAAAGCTAATACCCACCTGGTTAGACGACTGTGCGTTAATTTGCAAGAATTCAGAAATGACAACGCCTTGTGGTCTGTCCTGATCACTGTCTGGTTCCCCAAGATGTACGTCCGGAATTTTCCTACCGCAAATACGATGCTCAGTAGCTCCTTCTCTGTGGTGGTATAGTTTCTCTCCGCGGCCAAAAGAGATCTGCTGGCGAAAGCTATCGTATTGTGTTCCTTGTCACTGTCCTCCTGATACAATTCAGCGCCCAGGGCGACGTTACTGGCGTCGGTCTGTAAATAAAAGGTTTTCAAAAAATCAGGATGATTCATCATAATCATGTTAGATAATTTCCATTTTATCTCCTCGAATGCCTCCCTTTCCTGTTCTCCCCATCTCCATTGTTTATTCTTTTGTAAAACTGCACTTAACTTGGATGTTGTGTGTGCGTAATTTTTCGGAATTTTCTATAGAAATTGCACAGACCTAAAAAGCTTTGTAATTGTTTAATGTTTTTTGGTTCTGGGAAGCGCATAATAGCTTCTACCTTATCCGGGTTAGCTAAAATTCCCTCTTGAGTAATAATGAAACCTAAGAAATGTCTTTCTGTTTGTAAGAACTTTGATTTATCCCAATTAACTGTCAGACCCCCCTTCTGTAATTTGTCTAACACATATTCTATATGCTCTAAATGTTCAGGGAATGTTCTGGATGCTATCAATATGTCATCTACGTACACTGTTAAAAAATCTAAATCTTTAGGTTGTAATATCCTATCTAAACATTTGATAAAACTAGCAACACTGGTGTTTAACCCAAATGGTAGACGTTTGAATTGATAGTTCTTACCATTAAATAGAAATGCAGTATACCTCCGACTCTCTGCTGCTAATGGCACCTGCCAGTATCCTGCTGTCAAGTCTAATGATGTCAAGTACTTAACGCCGCTAAATTTTTGTAAAATTTCATTAATTGGTTCCGGTGACTCCCGGTCAGGTATAATAATCTGGTTTATTTTTCTAGCATCTAGGCATAGTCTTACCTTTCCATCCTTCTTAATCACTACCACTAACGGGTTTGAGTATGGCGATATCGATCTTTCAATGATGTCTCCCTTCATCATTCGGTCTAATTCCTCCTGCACTGCCCTCCTCTTTGAAAATGGTACTGGATAACTCCTCTGCATGTAGGGTGAGTGTTCCCGAACCTTCAGCTCACATATATAATCCTTAGCTCTCCCTGGCGATTCATCAAACACATCTCTGAAACGCTCCACAACTGTCCACAACTCCTCTGGCTGTGTACTTCCTACAACTACACCCTCATTAAAAAATTTATTAGCTCTATTTTCCCACACACTCTCATCACTCACATGCATCTCTCTCTCCTTATTTTCTACAATCTCACTCTCTCGACACGTATTTACTTTAGTTTCTATATCTCCATCGCCCACCTGCTTTTGTATCATTTTTATCCCTGTAACTTTAACTTCATCTGCTACTTTCTTAAAATTAACCCTGACTGGTTTACTCCCATTGTCAAATTCTACTATTTGTTTATTGAAATCTATTATTGCCCCATTTCTCTCCAAAAAATCATTTCCTAATATTACATCTAAACTCAGCCCCTTAACCACTAGAAAGGTGTTCTCAAATTCAATTTCGTTTATCAATATACTTAATTGTACTTGTCTAGTTATTCTTTTACTTCTTACCCCAGTTACCCCCAATACTGTGACTCCCGCAACTGGCAACGATGGTATATTTTTATTTATTTCTTTTAATTCTCCCATTACATTCTCAGAAATTACTGATATCTCACTACCTGTGTCAATCAGTGTTTTATAACCCTTACCTTCTATGGTGACTACCACCTCCGTCAATCCGGTTTTGTGTTCCACAACTTTGGTGTCCTCCTCTTCCAATAACTCCTTCGCCATGTCCACTTTGATTATATGACTCTGATATTCGTCTGTCACTTGGACCCGGTTCTCTGTTGACAATGGCTGGGCCCGATCCTCCATTGTCCTTTCTAGTTTACCGTGGAGGGACCTGCCACGGCTTGGTTATTTCCTCCTCTTCCTCGGTTGTAGTTTCCACCTCCTCTCGGCGCTCCTCTATTGTATTCTGCTCCTCTCGGCTGCTGATTTGGCTGGTGATGCATTCTCTCACTACGTATACATTCCCTGTTCTTATGACACCTAAAACAGGTTGTTCTATTTGAATAGTTATCAACATTACAGTCTATACATCGCCAACTCTCGCCTGTACTGTGAAAATTTCCCCCACGTGCTCCTCTATGAAAGTATGGTGCTCCCCTATACTGATGGTAATTGTCGTTATTTAGTACCACTGGTGGATTTGGACGCCTCCCTACTTCGCGTTCCCCAATGTTTTGTAACACGTCTAACATATTTTCTAATTCATTTATATCCGCTATTTCTCTCATCATTAACGTAATCTGTACCTCTCTGGGCAGGTGTTTGCTAATATGTCTCACGAATGATCGGAACGGCAACGGCGGTTCTAGGTACTTGGCTTCATTAAATATTGTCATTACATACATGGTTAAATGGTTATTTATTCTCCCAAAACTCCCCGTTCCCATTATTTTGCTACGTAAAATTTCTTGGTCTTCTTCTGACCAATACTTGTTTCTGAATGCTACCTCAAATTTCTCATAACTACTCCACTCTGTATTATGTACTTCCGCCCATATTTCGGAATTACCCTTAAAACACTTTAAAATTTTTAGTAATTTAATCTCCCAACTACTACTATTAAATCGGTTAAATTCCCTCACCCTATTCAAAAAGTGCATCGGGTGACTCTACGGTTGTCACAATTAAATTGTTCGAGTTCTATGTCATCTTTTGCTTCGCGAGTATATACTACTCGCTCCGCAACACTATTTATATTTTGGCTTACAGCCACATGTAATTCATCTTTGATTTCTATGATATTCTGCTCTATCATGCTAAACTTGTTATCATATTTATTTGTATATTGAAGGTTATGTTTATTAATAATGCCCACACTCTCTTGTATTGATTGTTTACGTGCACTTTCCACTTCCATTATTTTAATCTCTACGTCATTATTATTTTCATTAATTTTATTTATACATTTATTTTCTATTTCTACACACTGCTCTTCAATTTAAGTTTTAATTTTATTTGTCATTTTTTCATTTACATCATTTATTTTAATTTCAATATTTTCTGTGATTTCACAAATTTTTATATTGAACTTATCATCTACTGATTCTAATATCTGCTCTTTAATATTAGTACAACGGGCATCAGTTTCCTTAATGTGTTTATTAAAATCAAAACTCTGTTGTTTAATTTCATCTCGCATTAATTTTATCTCATTATTCTGTTCATTAAATTTCTCATTGACACTACTTTTAATTTCTTGGATTTCGTTTTTCTGTTCATCGAATTTGCTGTTCTGAACATCAAATTTTACATTAATACTACTAATACTACTATTCATTTTATTGATATCACTACTCAAATTCTCAGACATTGTTTTCATTAAATTAAATATATCGTCCATCGACAACTCTTTGACTTTTGTTGTCGTTGGAGTAGATTGTGTTGCTACATTATCAGTCATCATTGACTCTGTAAGAGTGTTTTCTAAACTTAATTCTTGATTCTCCATTTTGTAATGGTAAAATTATTACTTTTAAATCAAAATACTAACATATATATCATCTACTTTTCTCACAACAATGTATTCTACTTACATAACACTTTACGTTACTTCTCGTATTTTTTGCATATCGTTACTCAACCTTAAATCAAACTTGCATCCGTTGTAGGTGTGGAATTTAATGAAATTTAATTTCTAAAATTCATTCCAAGTTCGTGGCGCCAATTGTGAAGTTAATTACCTTTTTATTATTACATTAAAATCAGAAAATTATTTCTCTTCCACTTACCTCTAAAATCTTCTCCAGCCCAGAGTTCGTCACACGAACGTTGAAATGCAAGAGTGATCATAAGGTCACACAACAAACGTATGCTACACTCATTTGTTGATGGAATTCAAAAATTTATTGGCTTTACTTCATTTTGAATAAATTTCAATTAGCTCAAAATTAGATAAACATGTACATTTATGGAAACATATTCCTATTCTAACATATATATATATATATATATATATATATATATATATATTCTACTAATCAGGCGAACCCAGCTTGCCACACACTCACATTCATACCAATTTATAAAAACCCCATATTTATTTATATATATTTACTTCAAAACCCCCTTTTATACATGATCACAATAATTTTGTGTTGGATATAATTACAGTTACCATGGCGTCTCCTGTAACCGCATGGCGAGTCACTCACACGATTTCTGTTCCGTAAAAAAAGGTTATAGTTTCATTGGTTTGTTGAAAGTTACACTTCACCACTGGTTATATCACTTTACTTGTTAATTATATTTTAGTTATTTATGTATGCTGTTACTGTCGGTCGACATTATATTACCCGGGTAGACAATTTAAGCGACCGTGCACGGTCTATTCTGGAAGTCGACTGGAGATACATGAGGCTGGACCTCACTGCCTTGCCTGCTAACAAATTTCATCGCCGTTCACAGCCTTTGCTGCTAAAGTCTTAGTAGTTGCACCCACAATGCGTGTTATTTGTGTGTCTTGGACGACAACGAAATTTCACTGCCACCAGTTTCGTCAGAAAGATAGGCGGGATTTCGTCAAGACTTCTGCCATGTACCGAGCACGTTATTGAACAAAATTCGCGAAAAGCCATTTTGCTTGACTTCGCTCAGCGTCGGTTATGCGCAACACAGATGTTTGTGCGCATTACACAGTATCAAAGTTCTGAGAATTCAACCGTTGTGGACAACATGACACATTCCATTGCAATTAGTTCACTTCACAGTTTCTTTATTTGGACTACAATTTATATTGCCATGTGGCTGATCACACAGATGAAATGAATTTACAAATTTTTAATAAAATAAAAACCCCTCCCTTTTAGCCCCGTTACATACTGCACCTATGCGAGGCCTATATAAAGCCATAGCAGCCGGATTGTCAGTTCAGTTATGTGAGCGATTTTTGCTAGTGAGGATTGAGTGTTTGCCGAAGTGAAGTAGTATTGTGTTAATAATTGTGTGAAACTCTATTAATAGACATTGTTATTGCATGTGGACAAATCTGACTGGAAATATTGTACGAGTTAATTATAAACTGTTTAATTGTGATAATTAAAGCTGGTGATTGGTGACTTAATTGGTGTCTTGTATTTTGTTTGCCACTGTACCTGTTTAGACTTTGTACTGGTTTATCAGCTGTAAGCAGTCTACTAACATTGCACGGCACGCGCGGATGACGTCACGCGTTTATCAAACCTTGCAACCGGCCAGCCTAGCCGACTGCAAGCCAGTTTTAGTTCAGTTTATAACACGACTCCGAGCGCAACTCTCGTTAAACACTTCTCTTACAGCCGCGGCTTTTGGCTATTGTTCAGCATGCACTTATAACATTTCACTTTAATCGTCTAACTGCGTCCATCTACAATGGACCACGATTTCATTCAAAATTAATCTCGGGCATTATCGCCTCAAATGCTTCCGCACGTGCCGATCGTAACTAACAAACCAAATTATTCAATAAACGCATGTTCAATATCTTAAATACAGTCCACTTCTTTCTAACAAACAATCCAGCCTTCCTTATTAGCGTCTTTGGAATAACTCGCGATTCTTCAAGAGCTTCCAAACCGCATCATTTTTGGTCCCACCGGACCGGATTTCACATTTCAGGCCAAAAACGACATCATTTTTGGTCCAACCAGGCAGGATTTCATATTTTCAGGCCAAAACAAACTACATCATTTTTGGTCCCAACGGCACAGATTTCTCATACCTGAGTACACAGGCGACAGCATTTATTTATATACATCATTTCTGGAAAAACCAATCTGAAGTTAATCACGACAGACGGGCATCATTTTCGTCCTGAGCGACACCATTATCGTGAATCACGTCGCAGTCATCTCGACAAGATTCAGCCAAGCAGTAGACCAGAGACGACGGGACGAAACAGGACAACATTTTCGAGATTCCACAGCTTTAATGATGGAGGGTACAACATGAGGCAACGGCTGACCGGCAGAGACAGGAGGTGTAGCAGCTCCAAACGGGATCGAAGCCAGCTTCATCACGAATGGATCGACGGCCACGTGACTATAAACTTTACCTATATTTGATTTATTTTTAATAATATTTCACTCAGTGTGTATTTTTTGACATATTTATATAAACAAATAACTTATTACACAATATAAATTAATAAATGGTTGGCAGCTCATTATCAGTCAGAACTTTAAAGATAAAGCTATACTTTGTAATCATTTAGATTTATAATTTCAATAATTTAACTGCCAACGAGTTTGATTAGTTAGAGAGAGTAAGTTTATATTCAAACCAACGATCGCTAGCTACCAAACGTATTTAAACTCATTCAAAATTAAGTTTGTGGTTCACATGCTCGATGCTCAATTGCTTTCTAAATATCTTTCCCTTTTTTATCTTAAACTGTAATAATGGCCGATGTAAGGGCTCTAATAAAAAAACGAGGTACAATTAAGGCCTCAATATCCCGAATAAATACCTTCGCGGATAATTTCGATTTGTTAAACAGCGATCCTCATGCGCTCAAAATAAAACTGCGTCATTTGATGGAATTATCCACCAAATATGACGAGATACAGTCACAAATCGAGGCTGAGGAAGCAGACGTTGCGTTAACAAGTGATAGAGTGCAAACGGAGGACGATCTCTGTGCTATAGAATGTAAATTGCAACACTTGTTGGAGCAATCTGAGCATTTGAACCAAAAACCAGTAATTAATACTGATGGTAAACAGCCTAAAACACCCCCCATTCAATTGGAACCAATAAAATTACCACGGTTTGAGGGTAGTATTGTGGAATGGCAACATTATTACCATATTTTTATGGAACTAATTCATGTCAGAACAGACCTGACAGATATACAGAAGCTTCATTATTTGCACTCGTCATTACATGGCGAGGCGCTTAACGTAATAAAATCATTGCCCATAACACATGAGAATTACGCGGTGGCTATCGATCTGTTGAGGAATAGATATGATAGTAAGCTGATTGTCTCCGCTCACCACGTGTGGAATGTCCTAGACGTACCATTAGTTCAGCAGGAATCCCAAGGTAGCATATCGCAATTTATTGATCAAATCTCTGCAAATATAAACACTTTAAATAATCTCAAACTGCCAGTCAACACGTTTGAAATTATTGTCGTAAATTATCTAGCCAAAAAACTTGACAGTTATACTTTACGTTTGTGGAAAGAGAGTTTATTGGAGCATAAACTCCCTGATTTTAATAATTTTATAAATTTTTTAAATTCACGTAGGAAACTACTGCAAAATATCGATAACGCGACTAGCCCAACGAGCAGGTTGAACAAAAGCGATAAGTCTCCTTATCGCAAAGCAGTTAAACAGATAAGCACTCCAAAGGGCGCATTCCACTCACATATTAGAAATAATTTATGCAGGCTATGTAACGGTGGACATAGACTTAGCGATTGCCCACAATTTATATCGCTGTCTATCCCTGATAGAAAAAATGCGTTACTAAAAAACAAACTTTGCTTAAACTGTCTCCGTTCGGGACACGAGGGTTCAAAATGTCCCTCCAAATTCTCATGTAAAAAATGTACTAGGCGTCACCACACCATGATTCATGTCCCCAACAGGGACGTAACTTCTGTTAACAACCAGTGCTCACTGAAATCACAGACCAATAAATCGGTATTGTTATCTACCGCCGTCTGTATGACATACAATAAAGTCGGCAAAAAATTTCCCGTTAGGATATTACTGGATTCCGGTTCTCAAGCGAACTTTTGCACAATGGATTTCGCCCGCAGGTTGGGCCTCCAATTAGTTAAATCGCAATTGCCCATCACGGGTATAAACAACTCGCTTTCCCAGGCTGACTTCAGTACTAACGTAAGGCTACATTCACGCTATAAACCCTTCACGTTAAACGTACATTGTGCCGTATTACCCAGTATAACTAATAATTTACCGGCGGAGTCGTTCAATCTTACCTCTTTAAATTTACCCAAGCGCATATTCTTGGCGGATCCTCACCTACATTGCTCATCGCAAGTCGATATATTAATCGGCGCTCAATATTTTCTACAATTAATTGAACCTGTGAAATATACGCGCGGACCACACTTTCCTATAATTCAGGAAACCAAGTTAGGATTTATTTTGGCCGGTGACTTACCATTCAACGTCGATATGACTAAAACGGTTTCTTCATTTATGGTCTGTAAGGATGATAATCAGGTTTCCTCGCAACTAAAGGAATTTTGGAAGTTGGAGGAGATCTCTAGTCGCGAAGCCCGATCTGAGGACTCACCGTGTGAAAGGCATTTCGTGGAAAACACTAGCCGCAATCGCGACGGGAGATTCGTGGTAGCCCTGCCCCGCAGATCTGATAAATCTTATTTGGGAGATTCTCTCCGCGGAGCAGTACGCAGATTCCAATCGTTAGAATTCAAATTCAAGCAGAACCCTACCCTTTACAAGGATTATAGTGAGTTCATGAGTGACTACTTAAGACTTGGCCACATGTCGCCGCTTAATGAATACGATCTGTCGCTTGACAGGTCAGAGATCTTTTATCTGCCCCATCACGCAGTCTTCAAAGACTCTAGCTTAACCACTAAATTGTGCGTGGTATTTGACGCATCCGCTAAAACCACCAATAATTTGTCCCTTAACGATACTTTAATGGTCGGTCCTACGATCCAGCAGGATCTGTTTCCGATAATGGTTCGGTTCCGCACCCACCGATACGTGCTTATTGCGGACATTGAAAAGATGTATCGCCAGATCATTGTTAATCCTAAGGATTCAAACTTGCAACGCATTGTTTGGCGCGATGCACCGCATAAGGAATTGCGACATTATGCGTTAAGGACGGTTACATATGGCACTGCTAGTGCCTCCTTCCTTGCTACGCGTTGTCTGGCTCAAATAGCATATGAAAATAAGTCCGACTACCCTACCGCTGCTAAGGCCATAGCAAATGACTTTTACGTAGACGATCTCATAACGGGTTCGGATGATCCGAACAGCTTAGCTAAAATGAAATGCGAGATCGAGAAGTTGTTGAGGAGGTATGGTTTTTCGTTACACAAATGGTTCTCTAACCACCATAAGATTACGACTCTTCGCGCCCAAGTAACCCGTGACTTCAGCAAGGGTCAAAACGTGCGTACCTTGGGCATACAGTGGAATGTTGAGGGGGATAACTTTTTATACACCGTTAGGGGTGATGACAATTTAACCGTTCTCAACAAGAGAAGCGTGTTGGCAATCATTGCCGGGATCTATGATCCATTAGGTCTAATCGCTCCCATCACATTTTGCTGCAAGCATTTCGTGCAGCAGTTGTGGTTGGCGGGCACTGATTGGGACGAACCCTTGTCCGGGTCACTAGCCAATCAATGGTCGGAATTATACGCCCAATTAGTCTCCGACACTCATTTTGAGATTACGAGGTCGGTTAAGAGTTCGAACAGTTACCCGGTTAGTTCATTGCAGCTGCACGGATTCGCCGACGCTTCGGTTAAAGGTTACGCGTGTTGCATTTATGTGCGGGCGGTCTATTCGAACGGCGCCATATCATCAAACTTGTTGTGTGCTAAATCTAGGGTCGCTCCGCTGAAACAGATAACGCTTCCTAGACTTGAACTTTGTGCTTGTTTATTGTTGGCTCAATTAACGTCCAAGGTTTTAAATGCCGTCGATTACAATTTTGACGGATTATATCTTTATTCGGATTCGATGATAGCGTTGTACTGGATACATCAGCAATCTTCCCACTGGAAGGTATTTGTGGCTAACCGTGTCGCAGAAATACAGCGTCTTGTTAGCAGCAGGGGAATTTGGCGTCATGTAGTATCGAATGACAACCCTGCCGACGTTTTATCGTGCGGTTGCCTCCCTCGTAGTCTGCACTGTCATGCTCAATGGTGGCATGGTCCCTCCTGGTTGGCTCGTGATGCGGCCTCATGGCCGGTCAGCGCGTTCGACATTAATACTCCCTGTACCTTACCCGACATTGAAGAGGAACGTCGCAAGCAGGCTCAAACCTCACTAATTGTCGCGTCCTCAACACATAGTTATATTGAAAATTATTCATCTCTTACGAGGCTTATTTGCGTCTTCGCATACTGCCGTCGATTTTTTCGCAATTCTAGGCTCGCGGCGGTTGATAGAGACACGTCCTTTTTGTCGGCTCAAGAATTGTCTGACACGCTCTTGGTTTTTGTCCGGCAATCTCAGAAGTTGCATTTCGACGTAGAGGTTAGGGAACTTGAGGCACACCGGTGCCTTCCACGCAGTAGTAAAATTCTTGCTCTCAACCCATTCCTGGATAAATCAGGCATTTTAAGAGTGGGTGGACGCTTGCAATTCTCCCCACTTAGCTACGAGACTAAACACCAAATAATTTTACACCCGCACTCTCATCTCACGAGATTAATAATTGAATACGAACACATCCGTTTGTTGCACGCTGGAGTGCAATCAACTCAAGCTTCGCTTAGGCGTAAGTATTGGATCATACACGATAAGTCCTATATCCGCTCAGTGATACATAAGTGTGTCACTTGTTTTCGTTTCCGGGCTAAAGGCGCGAATCAATTACTCGGTCAATTACCCTCTTCTAGGGTCATGCCGTCAAGGCCATTCTCACAGTCGGCCGTGGATTACGCAGGTCCGGTGCTTTTGCGCCATGGCGGGCAGCGCTCTAAGTCCACGACCAAGGCATATATCGCTCTATTTATATGCATGTGTACTAGGGCCATCCATTTAGAATTGGTGTCGGATCTTACTTCCAACGCCTTTATAGCGGCTTTAAAAAGGTTCATATCGCGCAGAGGTATTCCCGCGCAAATATTTTCGGATAATGGCACGAATTTTCGTCGTGCCAACCACACGTTGCATGATTGGTACAAATTTTTAACCTCCAAGGAAGTTGAACAATCTTCTCTGGAGTTTTGCGGTCTACACGGCATCAAATGGTCCTTTATCCCCCCTTCAGCCCCTCATTTCGGTGGTTTGTGGGAAAGTGGTGTAAGGAGTGTTAAATTCCATTTACGTCGCGTAATTGGCGGTACGATCTTGAATTTTGAGGAATATTCTACCCTTCTTTCTCAAATTGAGGCTTGCCTTAATTCACGCCCGTTATGCGCGGTGTCCGACGATGCTAGAGACCCTGAACCCTTAACACCCGCTCATTTTTTGGTCGGTGCTCCACTGACGGCACTTCCGGAACCCGACTATACACAAGGCAATAATACTCATTTGGGCAGATGGCTTCTGCTCCAAAAATTTACGCAGACCATCTGGAAACGGTGGTCTAGGGATTATCTGCACCAGCTGCAGCAGCGCAATAAATGGCGCACCCCATTTAAGAATTTGAAGGTCGGACAACTTGTCCTCATTTTGGATGACAATCCCCCCCTCTAAAATGGAAGCGTGGGGTAATTACCAATGTTTTTCCGGGTCAAGATTCCTTAGTACGCGTCGCAGAAGTACGCACCGCGCTAGGTATCTTACGCCGACCCATCCACAAATTATGCCCCCTTCCGGTGGCAACGAGCTAGTCGTTTGCGTGCCTTACGGTGTGTGTGTGTGTGTGCGTGTGTGAGTGTGTGCGTGTCACATTACATGGAACACGCCCGGGACATTCCCCGGGGCGAGCATACAAGTCAATTGTATCATAAGCATTGTAACATTGTTAAGCTATTACAGAAATAGTGACTGTGTCTCATATGCACTATCAGTTATTATGGATGTTGTGTATTGTTAATATGTTTGTGTGATTCAAACTCTGAGAACCACAAGTGTCAGTTATAGTGTTAATTATTCTATATGTATTGCATTTTCTAAGGGTCAAAACATTATGAAATTCATTGGGGTTGTTATGTCAATATCATGGGGAAATTATTGTATTTTTTATGGTGTTATCAATTTATTGTATGTTTGGTGATTGTTAATTGAATTTATATTATGTCCATTATGTCATTGCTCTCTGGCCAGTGCGCCAATTATTGTATCGCTTACGACATGTAAGTCTAATTATTATATTGTTCAATCTAACCTTTAATGTACAAAATCGTCCCGATTTTGGCGGGCAGTATGTTTAGACTTTGTACTGGTTTATCAGCTGTAAGCAGTCTACTAACATTGCACGGCACGCGCGGATGACGTCACGCGT
Organism: Magicicada septendecula; assembly: GCA_034769895.1. NCBI lineage: Eukaryota > Metazoa > Arthropoda > Insecta > Hemiptera > Cicadidae > Magicicada > Magicicada septendecula. The sequence goes on along the minus strand of JAWRYS010001966.1, from coordinate 30,740 downwards.
TTATCAAACCTTGCAACCGGCCAGCCTAGCCGACTGCAAGCCAGTTTTAGTTCAGTTTATAACACGACTCCGAGCGCAACTCTCGTTAAACACTTCTCTTACAGCCGCGGCTTTTGGCTATTGTTCAGCATGCACTTATAACATTTCACTTTAATCGTCTAACTGCGTCCATCTACAATGGACCACGATTTCATTCAAAATTAATCTCGGGCATTATCGCCTCAAATGCTTCCGCACGTGCCGATCGTAACTAACAAACCAAATTATTCAATAAACGCATGTTCAATATCTTAAATACAGTCCACTTCTTTCTAACAAACAATCCAGCCTTCCTTATTAGCGTCTTTGGAATAACTCGCGATTCTTCAAGAGCTTCCAAACCGCAACAGTACCATATGATGACCAAGGAGACAGTCGTAACAATATTAACTTCATAGATTTAAATTTCTCTTGATAATACTTTGTACCAGGTGCTAAAAATTAAATGTCAGTGGAAAACATGTGGAGATCTGAAGGGAGTGGATCAGGAAGAAGGTTTCAGGTATTTAAAGAGAAAACTCCCATTTTAATATGCACATATGCATATAGGGTATACCAAATATTGCTGCTTTCTTTGCATGTGAGATAGTTGTGTTAGGTCTTCAAACTGTATAAGAAAAAACTACCCCTGAAAGGACATGGTCGGAGCCTGGAAACAAGAATATCCAGTACACTCCCTTAGTTGCATGTTATAACGTTACGAGTTAATTAATAATTGGAATATTTAAATTTGGTATTACTTACCTTTAAAGATTCGTTCACATTACCAAGGTTTCGTCTGATGTACTTTGGCAGAGAATAATAGGTGAACGCAAATGACCAACGCACATTGATGTGGCTAATTAACACTTTTTATTAACTTTTAAATTTTAATATTAATTATTAAATTTTAATTCCCTCTTCATCAATTTCTTTTATACTACATCAATAATAATTATTAGAATATCAATTCAATTTTGATTTACTAGTTACTCATTCGAAAAACTTGGATTCTCAGTTATTTAACCTTTCTCTTGGAAAACATTGATACTTTTTATACATGAAATAATAAAAATGGTTGTAATACTTATAACTAAACACTTACATTTTAACCATGGTATTAATATTAATAAAGCGACCCAGTAATGCTCTCTCTCTCTCTCTCTCTCTCTCTCTCTCTCTCTCTCTCTCTCTCTCTCTCTCTCTCTCTCTCTCTCTCTCTCTCTCTCTCTCTCTCTCTCTCCCCTTTTTTATAAATTTGAAAATTAATTGAATTTAAATTTGAGTCGACTACTTAACCAGCGTCCTTCTGATGACCACGTGCTGCGTCTCGCATGTGTATGAATGTTCTGTTTATTTGTCACATTTTTCACTTTTGCCGTCCACTCCGCTAATTTCGTCTAAACTGTCGGATTTAACTGTTTCTCTTCAAACTTTCTGTTACACTTCGGAAAATGTTAAAATATAAAATTTAAGGTTCGCGAACTGCGGACCTTGTCCCGGCCGGGAACGGGTTATTTCGTCGACTAGTGACGCTACAGGTGCGTTGGTCAAAAAACATTTCCGTCATCTCGCGCTGTGATTGGCTGCGGCTCTTAGATGGCTGGTTCCGGTGATCGACTTTGGTGTCGAGAGTACAGATAGCGGCACACGTGCGCACACTCACCGCCACATTCCATTGTAGTTGAGCGTTATTTACAAAGTTTTTGTTACTTCTCCCCAACGGAGGATACACGCATGTGCGTATAGGCTGACATTCCAACGGTGTTATCGTTGTGCGCTAGGCACAGACCGGTACCGGATTGTATACAGGGTGTCCAAACAAGTGTTAGTGGTCTCGGTGGCCGTAAAGGGTGTCCAAACAGATCATATCCAAATGTTGTTGTTAAATGAAATAAAAAAACATACATCCTTCAAAATTGTCCCATTACAATACCCCCCCAATGAGAGGTCTTCTGCCGAGACAGAAGAAATCTCATTGCTAAAACCCCTAAGAGGACCGGTGAGGAACTGGTGCCAACAACCCCCTCTTGTTCTTACACTTCATGGGTAAACGACCCCCCTGGCTCGGCGACTATGGACGCATCTGAACGAGATGACTGGACGTCTCTGTATGAGATCCCAACACCAAAAAATCGAACAGATACACACCACAGCGCACCTCACCTTCTAACATGTTTCCCCAAAAAATCCAAATCCCTGGCTTATATCATGCCAGATCCTCAACCGATATGTTCCCCCTTATATGCAAACTGGGTCGCCTTCAGCAATACTGGGCGCATACATGTACTTGTTAATTCCTACCAACAAAATTTATCTTCAAATTTTAAAAGTTCCAGTTAAATTAACACCAATTTTTTTTTCTGAATTTGTTTTAATTCAAAAATTTATATTTATTAACATTTTTTTTCTCAATAGGAAATTTATTTGAATTTATTTAAATTAATGAATAAACAAAATTGGCATCGCTTCCTTGCCAAAACTGGTTTAGTATAGAACACCACCCATCAGCTGATCAAAACTGGGTCAAGTCAAGAACCTTGACCTACATAAATTATACACAAGTTACACCTGAAAATACATTGAACATCTTTAAAAGTCTATCTTTAAACACAAAATAAAATAAAATAAAACATTTAAAATAACAAAATATTATTATGATTAACAATAAAATTGCTCTTTAAATTACTCAAAATAAACACTTTATAATTTTACATTTTCAAATTCTACTAAAATTTTCCCTGGTTTCAATCAAAATTTTATATTTTTTACTATGAACCTCTTTTCTTTAATAATCTCACCTCCATTAATTTGAGTGATTTAGTTATTTATACTGGCTTGAACAAATGGCAAATCATTCATAAGTGATATTCTACAGCTGATCAGCTGATCTTCTCAGCAAAGTGAAAACACTTCAAAATTATACACATTACATGACATATATTTTTTATCAATTCTTATCTCTGACACAATAAAATAGTACATTTATAAACAGAATAAACACAGTAAAATGAACATGTGAACACCTATTTATCAAATCATCGTGCAAGCATTTTATTAGTGCAAAATTTGATTTATCATTTTACGTTATGAAATTTAAATTCGTTGCTCGCCTGAGCAACTCCCCATCCACACACACTATTGTAATTTATGTAGGACTGTAGCGCCCATTTGCTTTCACAAAGACTGCATAGTTGGAGGAGTTGGACATCTCCGTGTCTTTGCTTCGGCTTGACATTTTTAAAGATTTTAGATATCGACATATCCTTGTTTTATATTGAAAAGCCCTTAAAACGGGTCTACCACCTGGCTATGCTGTCCCCACGCGGACAGAGTGGCAGCCGCTGTTCCATAGTTCCTGGATTTCCCCTAGTTTCACCCCCCATTTAATTTCTACTATAAACCAATTTCAAGTCAGCTATGGTCAAGGGACTTGATATGGCCATAGCTGACCGCTAGCCAAAGCCACGATTAGTGCTGGTAAGGCAGTAATCGCCCGAAAAGTCGGGGAAATCTAACTTCATTTCAATGCTTGTTCTACATCATCATTGTTATGTACGGCACAAGAGTCTATCATGGTACAATTGTACAAAAAGGTGTGCCGCACATTTTCGCCATGTTGGCCTCCGATGGAGGTAACACTCTCTGTTACCCCCAACCCATTCCACTATCTACTGGGGCACAGGCCACCCCAGCAATAGCACCTTAATAACTAAATAATAAAAATTAAATATAAAACATTATAATATGAAAGTTTCATTAATCATTTTATCCATCATCATTTAAATTTTTCATCACTTTAAAATTTTCAAATTTATTATTGACATTTAAGTTACATCATAATTTAGTTATTATTACCTTTTAAATTATTATCTCGGATTATTTTCATTATTGCAGTTAAAATTCTTTCTTTTAATTAAACATCTGTAAACATTTTTATTATAGCTGACTGGTACTATAAAATTTTTATACTTACAGTCCATTTAAACTGACATACACAAAATATATACACCATACACCAATACTTTCACGTAACCTCTGAAACATTTAACAAAATGTTATTTCAAATCAAACAATTGAACAATTAATTACCAAATACCTATCTCGTAAAATAATTTAAATTCATTAGAAAATTTAATTATATCATCTTTGAATTAATCAAAAATATTTAGACATTTTAATTGTTTTAATTAAATTAATTATTGAAAATACAAATTCATTGCTACCAGAACAATTACGATTCGCTAATTACTGTCTTCAAAATTAATGTTGTTATTTATTTAAATTGCAAAATATTAATATTATTATTTCCACACTTACCTCCATACATACATTGTTTACTTAACATTTTACAATACATACAATTGAATTCACTACATATTTATTTACAACCTTCCTCATTAATTATTCAGTTATATCACACTTCATTTGGTAAAGCAGTCCATTCCAAAACCATTAAATACATGATTAAACATTCATAAACATTCATTGTCTTTACCCCCAATCATCGTACAAAAATCTGGTTTTACGTTTACACAGATCATTTTTTTCTAAACACATATTATTTTTATTCATATAAAGATTATCCAAATTTTTATATTCTTCCACAACATCAACAGGATTATTCCCTGTTATTAAATTATGTAATTTATTATCATCGAGTATAGTCCAGTCGCCTTTAGTACGATCTGTCATAGTTATGTCAATTACAGTTTCATTATCATTATTATTATCTGCTGCTGTATTCGCTTTGTTATAAAGTAAGTAGTCTATTACATCAATTGCTGTACTAACCATTTCACAAGGTAAGTACTTATTATCAATAACTCTTTCAATGTCTAGTCTCTGCAATAATTCGTCATAATCTCTACTAACTTTAAATAACATTACCTTCTTGTCAACATATTTTTCATCATACCACCAATTCACACTTTTTCTACACTTTTTCTATCATTCCGTACAGAGGGCATTAAATCATAAAAATGCCTACTACAAATTAAAAAATTATTTAGATATACATCGCTTTCTTGTAAGGGACTCTTGCCCTTCAAAAATATTCGTAACCAGCTTGGTTTACCATAAAACTGGGGAAAATTTGCCCTCTGCCCTATATTCACAAAATCATTCTCTTCATACTCTCTGTGTAACTTACAAACACTCTCTCCTCTCTCTCTCACTGTTTCTATATTATTATGATCGCTAATTATTTTCACTGTATTATTTTTATATATCTCGTTTTCAACTATCTTACTACTATCGGTTGTTAATTCATTTTCGTAATTATTTGTTATTTTATTATTACTCTGGTCGTCTGTTATTTCGTCACAATCACTCGTAACTGTGTTATTTTCTACCACCTCCTTCCGCGTTCTACTTTCGTTTATTTCGTCTTGAATATTATTTATATTTATAATTATCTCACCTCTCATGCCCGCAATAGTTTTATTCTGTTCTTCTAACTTATTGTCTATTTCTCTTAATTTTTGGTCTTGTTTGTTTATTTCTGTTTTCAATTCTATGTTACTAGCATTTATTTCTGATTTGATTTCAATCTTAAATTCATTCAAGCTCGTTTTCAAATTACCGTTTTCTGATTTCATCTCATTTTTAAATTCATTTAAACATGTGTTTATATTATTATATTCTGATTTCAACTCATTTCTCATTCCTGACATCATCTCCATCATTAACGCTAACTGATTAAATATATTTACATTATCGCTTATATTACTACATTCAACATTTACCGTTTCAATTACATTTGGTATTTCTAATTGTACATTCTCGTCATTACTTTCGTTTGTTGAAATTAAATCGTCTTGAGTGACGTTTAAAATAGATCCCTCTACCCTTTCACCTAAATCTGCATCCTTATTTTTCTCTGCCATTTTCGATCAGTTTGTAAATTAATTTAATTTAATTTAATTTACAAAGTCCCTGTTCGGGCGCCATTTATAACGTTACGAGTTAATTAATAATTGGAATATTTAAATTTGGTATTACTTACCTTTAAAGATTCGTTCACATTACCAAGGTTTCGTCTGATGTACTTTGGCAGAGAATAATAGGTGAACGCAAATGACCAACGCACATTGATGTGGCTAATTAACACTTTTTATTAACTTTTAAATTTTAATATTAATTATTAAATTTTAATTCCCTCTTCATCAATTTCTTTTATACTACATCAATAATAATTATTAGAATATCAGTTCAATTTTGATTTACTAGTTACTCATTCGAAAAACTTGGATTCTCAGTTATTTAACCTTTCTCTTGGAAAACATTGATACTTTTTATACATGAAATAAAAATGGTTGTAATACTTATAACTAAACACTTACATTTTAACCATGGTATTAATATTAATAAAGCGACCCAGTAATGCGCTCTCTCTCTCTCATATACTGTAAAATTCCCCATAATTTAGTTATAACCCCTTTTTTATAAATTTGAAAATTAATTGAATTTAAATTTGAGTCGACTACTTAACCAGCGTCCTTCTGATGACCACGTGCTGCGTCTCGCATGTGTATGAATGTTCTGTTTATTTGTCACATTTTTCACTTTTGCCGTCCACTCCGCTAATTTCGTCTAAACTGTCGGATTTAACTGTTTCTCTTCAAACTTTCTGTTACACTTCGGAAAATGTTAAAATATAAAATTTAAGGTTCGCGAACTGCGGACCTTGTCCCGGCCGGGAACGGGTTATTTCGTCGACTAGTGACGCTACAGGTGCGTTGGTCAAAAAACATTTCCGTCATCTCGCGCTGTGATTGGCTGCGGCTCTTAGATGGCTGGTTCCGGTGATCGACTTTGGTGTTGAGAGTACAGATAGCGGCACACGTGCGCACACTCACCGCCACATTCCATTGTAGTTGAGCGTTATTTACAAAGTTTTTGTTACTTCTCCCCAACGGAGGATACACGCATGTGCGTATAGGCTGACATTCCAACGGTGTTATCGTTGTGTGCTAGGCACAGACCGGTACCGGATTGTATACAGGGTGTCCAAACAAGTGTTAGTGGTCTCGGTGGCCGTAAAGGGTGTCCAAACAGATCATATCCAAATGTTGTTGTTAAATGAAATAAAAAAACATACATCCTTCAAAATTGTCCCATTACAATACCCCCCCAATGAGAGGTCTTCTGCCGAGACAGAAGAAATCTCATTGCTAAAACCCCTAAGAGGACCGGTGAGGAACTGGTGCCAACAACCCCCTCTTGTTCTTACACTTCATGGGTAAACGACCCCCCTGGCTCGGCGACTATGGACGCATCTGAACGAGATGACTGGACGTCTCTGTATGAGATCCCAACACCAAAAAATCGAACAGATACACACCACAGCGCACCTCACCTTCTAACATGTTTCCCCAAAAAATCCAAATCCCTGGCTTACATCATGCCAGATCCTCAACCGATATGTTCCCCCTTATATGCAAACTGGGTCGCCTTCAGCAATACTGGGCGCATACATGTACTTGTTAATTCCTACCAACAAAATTTATCTTCAAATTTTAAAAGTTCCAGTTAAATTAACACCAATTTTTTTTTCTGAATTTGTTTTAATTCAAAAATTTATATTTATTAACATTTTTTTTTCTCAATAGGAAATTTATTTGAATTTATTTAAATTAATGAATAAACAAAATTGGCATCGCTTCCTTGCCAAAACTGGTTTAGTATAGAACACCACCCATCAGCTGATCAAAACTGGGTCAAGTCAAGAACCTTGACCTACATAAATTATACACAAGTTACACCTGAAAATACATTGAACATCTTTAAAAGTCTATCTTTAAACACAAAATAAAATAAAATAAAACATTTAAAATAACAAAATATTATTATGATTAACAATAAAATTGCTCTTTAAATTACTCAAAATAAACACTTTATAATTTTACATTTTCAAATTCTACTAAAATTTTCCCTGGTTTCAATCAAAATTTTATATTTTTTACTATGAACCTCTTTTCTTTAATAATCTCACCTCCATTAATTTGAGTGATTTAGTTATTTATACTGGCTTGAACAAATGGCAAATCATTCATAAGTGATATTCTACAGCTGATCAGCTGATCTTCTCAGCAAAGTGAAAACACTTCAAAATTATACACATTACATGACATATATTTTTTATCAATTCTTATCTCTAACACAATAAAATAGTACATTTATAAACAGAATAAACACAGTAAAATGAACATGTGAACACCTATTTATCAAATCATCGTGCAAGCATTTTATTAGTGCAAAATTTGATTTATCATTTTACGTTATGAAATTTAAATTCGTTGCTCGCCTGAGCAACTCCCCATCCACACACACTATTGTAATTTATGTAGGACTGTAGCGCCCATTTGCTTTCACAAAGACTGCATAGTTGGAGGAGTTGGACATCTCCGTGTCTTTGCTTCGGCTTGACATTTTTAAAGATTTTAGATATCGACATATCCTTGTTTTATATTGAAAAGCCCTTAAAACGGGTCTACCACCTGGCTATGCTGTCCCCACGCGGACAGAGTGGCAGCCGCTGTTCCATAGTTCCTGGATTTCCCCTAGTTTCACCCCCCATTTAATTTCTACTATAAACCAATTTCAAGTCAGCTATGGTCAAGGGACTTGATATGGCCATAGCTGACCGCTAGCCAAAGCCACGATTAGTGCTGGTAAGGCAGTAATCGCCCGAAAAGTCGGGGAAATCTAACTTCATTTCAATGCCTGTTCTACATCATCATTGTTATGTACGGCACAAGAGTCTATCATGGTACAATTGTACAAAAAGGTGTGCCGCACATTTTCGCCATGTTGGCCTCCGATGGAGGTAACACTCTCTGTTACCCCCAACCCATTCCACTATCTACTGGGGCACAGGCCACCCCAGCAATAGCACCTTAATAACTAAATAATAAAAATTAAATATAAAACATTATAATATGAAAGTTTCATTAATCATTTTATCCATCATCATTTAAATCATTCATCACTTTAAAATTTTCAAATTTATTATTGACATTTAAGTTACATCATAATTTAGTTATTATTACCTTTTAAATTATTATCTCGGATTATTTTCATTATTGCAGTTAAAATTCTTTCTTTTAATTAAACATCTGTAAACATTTTTATTATAGCTGACTGGTACTATAAAATTTTTATACTTACAGTCCATTTAAACTGACATACACAAAATATATACACCATACACCAATACTTTCACGTAACCTCTGAAACATTTAACAAAATGTTATTTCAAATCAAACAATTGAACAATTAATTACCAAATACCTATCTCGTAAAATAATTTAAATTCATTAGAAAATTTAATTATATCATCTTTGAATTAATCAAAAATATTTAGACATTTTAATTGTTTTAATTAAATTAATTATTGAAAATACAAATTCATTGCTACCAGAACAATTACGATTCGCTAATTACTGTCTTCAAAATTAATGTTGTTATTTATTTAAATTGCAAAATATTAATATTATTATTTCCACACTTACCTCCATACATACATTGTTTACTTAACATTTTACAATACATACAATTGAATTCACTACATATTTATTTACAACCTTCCTCATTAATTATTCAGTTATATCACACTTCATTTGGTAAAGCAGTCCATTCCAAAACCATTAAATACATGATTAAACATGCATAAACATTCATTGTCTTTACCCCCAATCATCGTACAAAAATCTGGTTTTACGTTTACACAGATCATTTTTTTCTAAACACATATTATTTTTATTCATATAAAGATTATCCAAATTTTTATATTCTTCCACAACATCAACAGGATTATTCCCTGTTATTAAATTATGTAATTTATTATCATCGAGTATAGTCCAGTCGCCTTTAGTACGATCTGTCATAGTTATGTCAATTACAGTTTCATTATCATTATTATTATCTGCTGCTGTATTCGCTTTGTTATAAAGTAAGTAGTCTATTACATCAATTGCTGTACTAACCATTTCACAAGGTAAGTACTTATTATCAATAACTCTTTCAATGTCTAGTCTCTGCAATAATTCGTCATAATCTCTACTAACTTTAAATAACATTACCTTCTTGTCAACATATTTTTCATCATACCACCAATTCACACTTTTTCTACACTTTTTCTATCATTCCGTACAGAGGGCATTAAATCATAAAAATGCCTACTACAAATTAAAAAATTATTTAGATATACATCGCTTTCTTGTAAGGGACTCTTGCCCTTCAAAAATATTCGTAACCAGCTTGGTTTACCATAAAACTGGGGAAAATTTGCCCTCTGCCCTATATTCACAAAATCATTCTCTTCATACTCTCTGTGTAACTTACAAACACTCTCTCCTCTCTCTCTCACTGTTTCTATATTATTATGATCGCTAATTATTTTCACTGTATTATTTTTATATATCTCGTTTTCAACTATCTTACTACTATCGGTTGTTAATTCATTTTCGTAATTATTTGTTATTTTATTATTACTCTGGTCGTCTGTTATTTCGTCACAATCACTCGTAACTGTGTTATTTTCTACCACCTCCTTCCGCGTTCTACTTTCGTTTATTTCGTCTTGAATATTATTTATATTTATAATTATCTCACCTCTCATGCCCGCAATAGTTTTATTCTGTTCTTCTAACTTATTGTCTATTTCTCTTAATTTTTGGTCTTGTTTGTTTATTTCTGTTTTCAATTCTATGTTACTAGCATTTATTTCTGATTTGATTTCAATCTTAAATTCATTCAAGCTCGTTTTCAAATTACCGTTTTCTGATTTCATCTCATTTTTAAATTCATTTAAACATGTGTTTATATTATTATATTCTGATTTCAACTCATTTCTCATTCCTGACATCATCTCCATCATTAACGCTAACTGATTAAATATATTTACATTATCGCTTATATTACTACATTCAACATTTACCGTTTCAATTACATTTGGTATTTCTAATTGTACATTCTCGTCATTACTTTCGTTTGTTGAAATTAAATCGTCTTGAGTGACGTTTAAAATAGATCCCTCTACCCTTTCACCTAAATCTGCATCCTTATTTTTCTCTGCCATTTTCGATCAGTTTGTAAATTAATTTAATTTAATTTAATTTACAAAGTCCCTGTTCGGGCGCCATTTATAACGTTACGAGTTAATTAATAATTGGAAAATTTAAATTTGGTATTACTTACCTTTAAAGATTCGTTCACATTACCAAGGTTTCGTCTGATGTACTTTGGCAGAGAATAATAGGTGAACGCAAATGACCAACGCACATTGATGTGGCTAATTAACACTTTTTATTAACTTTTAAATTTTAATATTAATTATTAAATTTTAATTCCCTCTTCATCAATTTCTTTTATACTACATCAATAATAATTATTAGAATATCAGTTCAATTTTGATTTACTAGTTACTCATTCGAAAAACTTGGATTCTCAGTTATTTAACCTTTCTCTTGGAAAACATTGATACTTTTTATACATGAAATAAAAATGGTTGTAATACTTATAACTAAACACTTACATTTTAACCATGGTATTAATATTAATAAAGCGACCCAGTAACGCGCGCTCTCTCTCTCATATACTGTAAAATTCCCCATAATTTAGTTATAACCCCTTTTTTATAAATTTGAAAATTAATTGAATTTAAATTTGAGTCGACTACTTAACCAGCGTCCTTCTGATGACCACGTGCTGCGTCTCGCATGTGTATGAATGTTCTGTTTATTTGTCACATTTTTCACTTTTGCCGTCCACTCCGCTAATTTCGTCTAAACTGTCGGATTTAACTGTTTCTCTTCAAACTTTCTGTTACACTTCGGAAAATGTTAAAATATAAAATTTAAGGTTCGCGAACTGCGGACCTTGTCCCGGCCGGGAACGGGTTATTTCGTCGACTAGTGACGCTACAGGTGCGTTGGTCAAAAAACATTTCCGTCATCTCGCGCTGTGATTGGCTGCGGCTCTTAGATGGCTGGTTCCGGTGATCGACTTTGGTGTCGAGAGTACAGATAGCGGCACACGTGCGCACACTCACCGCCACATTCCATTGTAGTTGAGCGTTATTTACAAAGTTTTTGTTACTTCTCCCCAACGGAGGATACACGCATGTGCGTATAGGCTGACATTCCAACGGTGTTATCGTTGTGCGCTAGGCACAGACCGGTACCGGATTGTATACAGGGTGTCCAAACAAGTGTTAGTGGTCTCGGTGGCCGTAAAGGGTGTCCAAACAGATCATATCCAAATGTTGTTGTTAAATGAAATAAAAAAACATACATCCTTCAAAATTGTCCCATTACAATACCCCCCCAATGAGAGGTCTTCTGCCGAGACAGAAGAAATCTCATTGCTAAAACCCCTAAGAGGACCGGTGAGGAACTGGTGCCAACAACCCCCTCTTGTTCTTACACTTCATGGGTAAACGACCCCCCTGGCTCGGCGACTATGGACGCATCTGAACGAGATGACTGGACGTCTCTGTATGAGATCCCAACACCAAAAAATCGAACAGATACACACCACAGCGCACCTCACCTTCTAACATGTTTCCCCAAAAAATCCAAATCCCTGGCTTATATCATGCCAGATCCTCAACCGATATGTTCCCCCTTATATGCAAACTGGGTCGCCTTCAGCAATACTGGGCGCATACATGTACTTGTTAATTCCTACCAACAAAATTTATCTTCAAATTTTAAAAGTTCCAGTTAAATTAACACCAATTTTTTTTTCTGAATTTGTTTTAATTCAAAAATTTATATTTATTAACATTTTTTTTTCTCAATAGGAAATTTATTTGAATTTATTTAAATTAATGAATAAACAAAATTGGCATCGCTTCCTTGCCAAAACTGGTTTAGTATAGAACACCACCCATCAGCTGATCAAAACTGGGTCAAGTCAAGAACCTTGACCTACATAAATTATACACAAGTTACACCTGAAAATACATTGAACATCTTTAAAAGTCTATCTTTAAACACAAAATAAAATAAAATAAAACATTTAAAATAACAAAATATTATTATGATTAACAATAAAATTTCTCTTTAAATTACTCAAAATAAACACTTTATAATTTTACATTTTCAAATTCTACTAAAATTTTCCCTGGTTTCAATCAAAATTTTATATTTTTTACTATGAACCTCTTTTCTTTAATAATCTCACCTCCATTAATTTGAGTGATTTAGTTATTTATACTGGCTTGAACAAATGGCAAATCATTCATAAGTGATATTCTACAGCTGATCAGCTGATCTTCTCAGCAAAGTGAAAACACTTCAAAATTATACACATTACATGACATATATTTTTTATCAATTCTTATCTCTAACACAATAAAATAGTACATTTATAAACAGAATAAACACAGTAAAATGAACATGTGAACACCTATTTATCAAATCATCGTGCAAGCATTTTATTAGTGCAAAATTTGATTTATCATTTTACGTTATGAAATTTAAATTCGTTGCTCGCCTGAGCAACTCCCCATCCACACACACTATTGTAATTTATGTAGGACTGTAGCGCCCATTTGCTTTCACAAAGACTGCATAGTTGGAGGAGTTGGACATCTCCGTGTCTTTGCTTCGGCTTGACATTTTTAAAGATTTTAGATATCGACATATCCTTGTTTTATATTGAAAAGCCCTTAAAACGGGTCTACCACCTGGCTATGCTGTCCCCACGCGGACAGAGTGGCAGCCGCTGTTCCATAGTTCCTGGATTTCCCCTAGTTTCACCCCCCATTTAATTTCTACTATAAACCAATTTCAAGTCAGCTATGGTCAAGGGACTTGATATGGCCATAGCTGACCGCTAGCCAAAGCCACGATTAGTGCTGGTAAGGCAGTAATCGCCCGAAAAGTCGGGGAAATCTAACTTCATTTCAATGCCTGTTCTACATCATCATTGTTATGTACGGCACAAGAGTCTATCATGGTACAATTGTACAAAAAGGTGTGCCGCACATTTTCGCCATGTTGGCCTCCGATGGAGGTAACACTCTCTGTTACCCCCAACCCATTCCACTATCTACTGGGGCACAGGCCACCCCAGCAATAGCACCTTAATAACTAAATAATAAAAATTAAATATAAAACATTATAATATGAAAGTTTCATTAATCATTTTATCCATCATCATTTAAATCATTCATCACTTTAAAATTTTCAAATTTATTATTGACATTTAAGTTACATCATAATTTAGTTATTATTACCTTTTAAATTATTATCTCGGATTATTTTCATTATTGCAGTTAAAATTCTTTCTTTTAATTAAACATCTGTAAACATTTTTATTATAGCTGACTGGTACTATAAAATTTTTATACTTACAGTCCATTTAAACTGACATACACAAAATATATACACCATACATCAATACTTTCACGTAACCTCTGAAACATTTAACAAAATGTTATTTCAAATCAAACAATTGAACAATTAATTACCAAATACCTATCTCGTAAAATAATTTAAATTCATTAGAAAGTTTAATTATAAAGTTTAATTATCTTTGAATTAATCAAAAATATTTAGACATTTTAATTGTTTTAATTAAATTAATTATTGAAAATACAAATTCATTGCTACCAGAACAATTACGATTCGCTAATTACTGTCTTCAAAATTAATGTTGTTATTTATTTAAATTGCAAAATATTAATATTATTATTTCCACACTTACCTCCATACATACATTGTTTACTTAACATTTTACAATACATACAATTGAATTCACTACATATTTATTTACAACCTTCCTCATTAATTATTCAGTTATATCACACTTCATTTGGTAAAGCAGTCCATTCCAAAACCATTAAATACATGATTAAACATTCATAAACATTCATTGTCTTTACCCCCAATCATCGTACAAAAATCTGGTTTTACGTTTACACAGATCATTTTTTTCTAAACACATATTATTTTTATTCATATAAAGATTATCCAAATTTTTATATTCTTCCACAACATCAACAGGATTATTCCCTGTTATTAAATTATGTAATTTATTATCATCGAGTATAGTCCAGTCGCCTTTAGTACGATCTGTCATAGTTATGTCAATTACAGTTTCATTATCATTATTATTATCTGCTGCTGTATTCGCTTTGTTATAAAGTAAGTAGTCTATTACATCAATTGCTGTACTAACTATTTCACAAGGTAAGTACTTATTATCAATAACTCTTTCAATGTCTAGTCTCTGCAATAATTCGTCATAATCTCTACTAACTTTAAATAACATTACCTTCTTGTCAACATATTTTTCATCATACCACCAATTCACACTTTTTCTACACTTTTTCTATCATTCCGTACAGAGGGCATTAAATCATAAAAATGCCTACTACAAATTAAAAAATTATTTAGATATACATCGCTTTCTTGTAAGGGACTCTTGCCCTTCAAAAATATTCGTAACCAGCTTGGTTTACCATAAAACTGGGGAAAATTTGCCCTCTGCCCTATATTCACAAAATCATTCTCTTCATACTCTCTGTGTAACTTACAAACACTCTCTCCTCTCTCTCTCACTGTTTCTATATTATTATGATCGCTAATTATTTTCACTGTATTATTTTTATATATCTCGTTTTCAACTATCTTACTACTATCGGTTGTTAATTCATTTTCGTAATTATTTGTTATTTTATTATTACTCTGGTCGTCTGTTATTTCGTCACAATCACTCGTAACTGTGTTATTTTCTACCACCTCCTTCCGCGTTCTACTTTCGTTTATTTCGTCTTGAATATTATTTATATTTATAATTATCTCACCTCTCATGCCCGCAATAGTTTTATTCTGTTCTTCTAACTTATTGTCTATTTCTCTTAATTTTTGGTCTTGTTTGTTTATTTCTGTTTTCAATTCTATGTTACTAGCATTTATTTCTGATTTGATTTCAATCTTAAATTCATTCAAGCTCGTTTTCAAATTACCGTTTTCTGATTTCATCTCATTTTTAAATTCATTTAAACATGTGTTTATATTATTATATTCTGATTTCAACTCATTTCTCATTCCTGACATCATCTCCATCATTAACGCTAACTGATTAAATATATTTACATTATCGCTTATATTACTACATTCAACATTTACCGTTTCAATTACATTTGGTATTTCTAATTGTACATTCTCATCATTACTTTCGTTTGTTGAAATTAAATCGTCTTGAGTGACGTTTAAAATAGATCCCTCTACCCTTTCACCTAAATCTGCATCCTTATTTTTCTCTGCCATTTTCAATCAGTTTGTAAATTAATTTAATTTAATTTAATTTACAAAGTCCCTGTTCGGGCGCCATTTATAACGTTACGAGTTAATTAATAATTGGAATATTTAAATTTGGTATTACTTACCTTTAAAGATTCGTTCACATTACCAAGGTTTCGTCTGATGTACTTTGGCAGAGAATAATAGGTGAACGCAAATGACCAACGCACATTGATGTGGCTAATTAACACTTTTTATTAACTTTTAAATTTTAATATTAATTATTAAATTTTAATTCCCTCTTCATCAATTTCTTTTATACTACATCAATAATAATTATTAGAATATCAGTTCAATTTTGATTTACTAGTTACTCATTCGAAAAACTTGGATTCTCAGTTATTTAACCTTTCTCTTGGAAAACATTGATACTTTTTATACATGAAATAAAAATGGTTGTAATACTTATAACTAAACACTTACATTTTAACCATGGTATTAATATTAATAAAGCGACCCAGTAATGCGCTCTCTCTCTCTCATATACTGTAAAATTCCCCATAATTTAGTTATAACCCCTTTTTTATAAATTTGAAAATTAATTGAATTTAAATTTGAGTCGACTACTTAACCAGCGTCCTTCTGATGACCACGTGCTGCGTCTCGCATGTGTATGAATGTTCTGTTTATTTGTCACATTTTTCACTTTTGCCGTCCACTCCGCTAATTTCGTCTAAACTGTCGGATTTAACTGTTTCTCTTCAAACTTTCTGTTACACTTCGGAAAATGTTAAAATATAAAATTTAAGGTTCGCGAACTGCGGACCTTGTCCCGGCCGGGAACGGGTTATTTCGTCGACTAGTGACGCTACAGGTGCGTTGGTCAAAAAACATTTCCGTCATCTCGCGCTGTGATTGGCTGCGGCTCTTAGATGGCTGGTTCCGGTGATCGACTTTGGTGTCGAGAGTACAGATAGCGGCACACGTGCGCACACTCACCGCCACATTCCATTGTAGTTGAGCGTTATTTACAAAGTTTTTGTTACTTCTCCCCAACGGAGGATACACGCATGTGCGTATAGGCTGACATTCCAACGGTGTTATCGTTGTGCGCTAGGCACAGACCGGTACCGGATTGTATACAGGGTGTCCAAACAAGTGTTAGTGGTCTCGGTGGCCGTAAAGGGTGTCCAAACAGATCATATCCAAATGTTGTTGTTAAATGAAATAAAAAAACATACATCCTTCAAAATTGTCCCATTACAATACCCCCCCAATGAGAGGTCTTCTGCCGAGACAGAAGAAATCTCATTGCTAAAACCCCTAAGAGGACCGGTGAGGAACTGGTGCCAACAACCCCCTCTTGTTCTTACACTTCATGGGTAAACGACCCCCCTGGCTCGGCGACTATGGACGCATCTGAACGAGATGACTGGACGTCTCTGTATGAGATCCCAACACCAAAAAATCGAACAGATACACACCACAGCGCACCTCACCTTCTAACATGTTTCCCCAAAAAATCCAAATCCCTGGCTTATATCATGCCAGATCCTCAACCGATATGTTCCCCCTTATATGCAAACTGGGTCGCCTTCAGCAATACTGGGCGCATACATGTACTTGTTAATTCCTACCAACAAAATTTATCTTCAAATTTTAAAAGTTCCAGTTAAATTAACACCAATTTTTTTTTCTGAATTTGTTTTAATTCAAAAATTTATATTTATTAACATTTTTTTTTCTCAATAGGAAATTTATTTGAATTTATTTAAATTAATGAATAAACAAAATTGGCATCGCTTCCTTGCCAAAACTGGTTTAGTATAGAACACCACCCATCAGCTGATCAAAACTGGGTCAAGTCAAGAACCTTGACCTACATAAATTATACACAAGTTACACCTGAAAATACATTGAACATCTTTAAAAGTCTATCTTTAAACACAAAATAAAATAAAATAAAACATTTAAAATAACAAAATATTATTATGATTAACAATAAAATTGCTCTTTAAATTACTCAAAATAAACACTTTATAATTTTACATTTTCAAATTCTACTAAAATTTTCCCTGGTTTCAATCAAAATTTTATATTTTTTACTATGAACCTCTTTTCTTTAATAATCTCACCTCCATTAATTTGAGTGATTTAGTTATTTATACTGGCTTGAACAAATGGCAAATCATTCATAAGTGATATTCTACAGCTGATCAGCTGATCTTCTCAGCAAAGTGAAAACACTTCAAAATTATACACATTACATGACATATATTTTTTATCAATTCTTATCTCTAACACAATAAAATAGTACATTTATAAACAGAATAAACACAGTAAAATGAACATGTGAACACCTATTTATCAAATCATCGTGCAAGCATTTTATTAGTGCAAAATTTGATTTATCATTTTACGTTATGAAATTTAAATTCGTTGCTCGCCTGAGCAACTCCCCATCCACACACACTATTGTAATTTATGTAGGACTGTAGCGCCCATTTGCTTTCACAAAGACTGCATAGTTGGAGGAGTTGGACATCTCCTTGTCTTTGCTTCGGCTTGACATTTTTAAAGATTTTAGATATCGACATATCCTTGTTTTATATTGAAAAGCCCTTAAAACGGGTCTACCACCTGGCTATGCTGTCCCCACGCGGACAGAGTGGCAGCCGCTGTTCCATAGTTCCTGGATTTCCCCTAGTTTCACCCCCCATTTAATTTCTACTATAAACCAATTTCAAGTCAGCTATGGTCAAGGGACTTGATATGGCCATAGCTGACCGCTAGCCAAAGCCACGATTAGTGCTGGTAAGGCAGTAATCGCCCGAAAAGTCGGGGAAATCTAACTTCATTTCAATGCCTGTTCTACATCATCATTGTTATGTACGGCACAAGAGTCTATCATGGTACAATTGTACAAAAAGGTGTGCCGCACATTTTCGCCATGTTGGCCTCCGATGGAGGTAACACTCTCTGTTACCCCCAACCCATTCCACTATCTACTGGGGCACAGGCCACCCCAGCAATAGCACCTTAATAACTAAATAATAAAAATTAAATATAAAACATTATAATATGAAAGTTTCATTAATCATTTTATCCATCATCATTTAAATCATTCATCACTTTAAAATTTTCAAATTTATTATTGACATTTAAGTTACATCATAATTTAGTTATTATTACCTTTTAAATTATTATCTCGGATTATTTTCATTATTGCAGTTAAAATTCTTTCTTTTAATTAAACATCTGTAAACATTTTTATTATAGCTGACTGGTACTATAAAATTTTTATACTTACAGTCCATTTAAACTGACATACACAAAATATATACACCATACACCAATACTTTCACGTAACCTCTGAAACATTTAACAAAATGTTATTTCAAATCAAACAATTGAACAATTAATTACCAAATACCTATCTCGTAAAATAATTTAAATTCATTAGAAAGTTTAATTATATCATCTTTGAATTAATCAAAAATATTTAGACATTTTAATTGTTTTAATTAAATTAATTATTGAAAATACAAATTCATTGCTACCAGAACAATTACGATTCGCTAATTACTGTCTTCAAAATTAATGTTGTTATTTATTTAAATTGCAAAATATTAATATTATTATTTCCACACTTACCTCCATACATACATTGTTTACTTAACATTTTACAATACATACAATTGAATTCACTACATATTTATTTACAACCTTCCTCATTAATTATTCAGTTATATCACACTTCATTTGGTAAAGCAGTCCATTCCAAAACCATTAAATACATGATTAAACATTCATAAACATTCATTGTCTTTACCCCCAATCATCGTACAAAAATCTGGTTTTACGTTTACACAGATCATTTTTTTCTAAACACATATTATTTTTATTCATATAAAGATTATCCAAATTTTTATATTCTTCCACAACATCAACAGGATTATTCCCTGTTATTAAATTATGTAATTTATTATCATCGAGTATAGTCCAGTCGCCTTTAGTACGATCTGTCATAGTTATGTCAATTACAGTTTCATTATCATTATTATTATCTGCTGCTGTATTCGCTTTGTTATAAAGTAAGTAGTCTATTACATCAATTGCTGTACTAACTATTTCACAAGGTAAGTACTTATTATCAATAACTCTTTCAATGTCTAGTCTCTGCAATAATTCGTCATAATCTCTACTAACTTTAAATAACATTACCTTCTTGTCAACATATTTTTCATCATACCACCAATTCACACTTTTTCTACACTTTTTCTATCATTCCGTACAGAGGGCATTAAATCATAAAAATGCCTACTACAAATTAAAAAATTATTTAGATATACATCGCTTTCTTGTAAGGGACTCTTGCCCTTCAAAAATATTCGTAACCAGCTTGGTTTACCATAAAACTGGGGAAAATTTGCCCTCTGCCCTATATTCACAAAATCATTCTCTTCATACTCTCTGTGTAACTTACAAACACTCTCTCCTCTCTCTCTCACTGTTTCTATATTATTATGATCGCTAATTATTTTCACTGTATTATTTTTATATATCTCGTTTTCAACTATCTTACTACTATCGGTTGTTAATTCATTTTCGTAATTATTTGTTATTTTATTATTACTCTGGTCGTCTGTTATTTCGTCACAATCACTCGTAACTGTGTTATTTTCTACCACCTCCTTCCGCGTTCTACTTTCGTTTATTTCGTCTTGAATATTATTTATATTTATAATTATCTCACCTCTCATGCCCGCAATAGTTTTATTCTGTTCTTCTAACTTATTGTCTATTTCTCTTAATTTTTGGTCTTGTTTGTTTATTTCTGTTTTCAATTCTATGTTACTAGCATTTATTTCTGATTTGATTTCAATCTTAAATTCATTCAAGCTCGTTTTCAAATTACCGTTTTCTGATTTCATCTCATTTTTAAATTCATTTAAACATGTGTTTATATTATTATATTCTGATTTCAACTCATTTCTCATTCCTGACATCATCTCCATCATTAACGCTAACTGATTAAATATATTTACATTATCGCTTATATTACTACATTCAACATTTACCGTTTCAATTACATTTGGTATTTCTAATTGTACATTCTCATCATTACTTTCGTTTGTTGAAATTAAATCGTCTTGAGTGACGTTTAAAATAGATCCCTCTACCCTTTCACCTAAATCTGCATCCTTATTTTTCTCTGCCATTTTCAATCAGTTTGTAAATTAATTTAATTTAATTTAATTTACAAAGTCCCTGTTCGGGCGCCATTTATAACGTTACGAGTTAATTAATAATTGGAATATTTAAATTTGGTATTACTTACCTTTAAAGATTCGTTCACATTACCAAGGTTTCGTCTGATGTACTTTGGCAGAGAATAATAGGTGAACGCAAATGACCAACGCACATTGATGTGGCTAATTAACACTTTTTATTAACTTTTAAATTTTAATATTAATTATTAAATTTTAATTCCCTCTTCATCAATTTCTTTTATACTACATCAATAATAATTATTAGAATATCAGTTCAATTTTGATTTACTAGTTACTCATTCGAAAAACTTGGATTCTCAGTTATTTAACCTTTCTCTTGGAAAACATTGATACTTTTTATACATGAAATAAAAATGGTTGTAATACTTATAACTAAACACTTACATTTTAACCATGGTATTAATATTAATAAAGCGACCCAGTAATGCGCTCTCTCTCTCTCATATACTGTAAAATTCCCCATAATTTAGTTATAACCCCTTTTTTATAAATTTGAAAATTAATTGAATTTAAATTTGAGTCGACTACTTAACCAGCGTCCTTCTGATGACCACGTGCTGCGTCTCGCATGTGTATGAATGTTCTGTTTATTTGTCACATTTTTCACTTTTGCCGTCCACTCCGCTAATTTCGTCTAAACTGTCGGATTTAACTGTTTCTCTTCAAACTTTCTGTTACACTTCGGAAAATGTTAAAATATAAAATTTAAGGTTCGCGAACTGCGGACCTTGTCCCGGCCGGGAACGGGTTATTTCGTCGACTAGTGACGCTACAGGTGCGTTGGTCAAAAAACATTTCCGTCATCTCGCGCTGTGATTGGCTGCGGCTCTTAGATGGCTGGTTCCGGTGATCGACTTTGGTGTCGAGAGTACAGATAGCGGCACACGTGCGCACACTCACCGCCACATTCCATTGTAGTTGAGCGTTATTTACAAAGTTTTTGTTACTTCTCCCCAACGGAGGATACACGCATGTGCGTATAGGCTGACATTCCAACGGTGTTATCGTTGTGCGCTAGGCACAGACCGGTACCGGATTGTATACAGGGTGTCCAAACAAGTGTTAGTGGTCTCGGTGGCCGTAAAGGGTGTCCAAACAGATCATATCCAAATGTTGTTGTTAAATGAAATAAAAAAACATACATCCTTCAAAATTGTCCCATTACAATACCCCCCCAATGAGAGGTCTTCTGCCGAGACAGAAGAAATCTCATTGCTAAAACCCCTAAGAGGACCGGTGAGGAACTGGTGCCAACAACCCCCTCTTGTTCTTACACTTCATGGGTAAACGACCCCCCTGGCTCGGCGACTATGGACGCATCTGAACGAGATGACTGGACGTCTCTGTATGAGATCCCAACACCAAAAAATCGAACAGATACACACCACAGCGCACCTCACCTTCTAACATGTTTCCCCAAAAAATCCAAATCCCTGGCTTATATCATGCCAGATCCTCAACCGATATGTTCCCCCTTATATGCAAACTGGGTCGCCTTCAGCAATACTGGGCGCATACATGTACTTGTTAATTCCTACCAACAAAATTTATCTTCAAATTTTAAAAGTTCCAGTTAAATTAACACCAATTTTTTTTTCTGAATTTGTTTTAATTCAAAAATTTATATTTATTAACATTTTTTTTTCTCAATAGGAAATTTATTTGAATTTATTTAAATTAATGAATAAACAAAATTGGCATCGCTTCCTTGCCAAAACTGGTTTAGTATAGAACACCACCCATCAGCTGATCAAAACTGGGTCAAGTCAAGAACCTTGACCTACATAAATTATACACAAGTTACACCTGAAAATACATTGAACATCTTTAAAAGTCTATCTTTAAACACAAAATAAAATAAAATAAAACATTTAAAATAACAAAATATTATTATGATTAACAATAAAATTGCTCTTTAAATTACTCAAAATAAACACTTTATAATTTTACATTTTCAAATTCTACTAAAATTTTCCCTGGTTTCAATCAAAATTTTATATTTTTTACTATGAACCTCTTTTCTTTAATAATCTCACCTCCATTAATTTGAGTGATTTAGTTATTTATACTGGCTTGAACAAATGGCAAATCATTCATAAGTGATATTCTACAGCTGATCAGCTGATCTTCTCAGCAAAGTGAAAACACTTCAAAATTATACACATTACATGACATATATTTTTTATCAATTCTTATCTCTAACACAATAAAATAGTACATTTATAAACAGAATAAACACAGTAAAATGAACATGTGAACACCTATTTATCAAATCATCGTGCAAGCATTTTATTAGTGCAAAATTTGATTTATCATTTTACGTTATGAAATTTAAATTCGTTGCTCGCCTGAGCAACTCCCCATCCACACACACTATTGTAATTTATGTAGGACTGTAGCGCCCATTTGCTTTCACAAAGACTGCATAGTTGGAGGAGTTGGACATCTCCTTGTCTTTGCTTCGGCTTGACATTTTTAAAGATTTTAGATATCGACATATCCTTGTTTTATATTGAAAAGCCCTTAAAACGGGTCTACCACCTGGCTATGCTGTCCCCACGCGGACAGAGTGGCAGCCGCTGTTCCATAGTTCCTGGATTTCCCCTAGTTTCACCCCCCATTTAATTTCTACTATAAACCAATTTCAAGTCAGCTATGGTCAAGGGACTTGATATGGCCATAGCTGACCGCTAGCCAAAGCCACGATTAGTGCTGGTAAGGCAGTAATCGCCCGAAAAGTCGGGGAAATCTAACTTCATTTCAATGCCTGTTCTACATCATCATTGTTATGTACGGCACAAGAGTCTATCATGGTACAATTGTACAAAAAGGTGTGCCGCACATTTTCGCCATGTTGGCCTCCGATGGAGGTAACACTCTCTGTTACCCCCAACCCATTCCACTATCTACTGGGGCACAGGCCACCCCAGCAATAGCACCTTAATAACTAAATAATAAAAATTAAATATAAAACATTATAATATGAAAGTTTCATTAATCATTTTATCCATCATCATTTAAATCATTCATCACTTTAAAATTTTCAAATTTATTATTGACATTTAAGTTACATCATAATTTAGTTATTATTACCTTTTAAATTATTATCTCGGATTATTTTCATTATTGCAGTTAAAATTCTTTCTTTTAATTAAACATCTGTAAACATTTTTATTATAGCTGACTGGTACTATAAAATTTTTATACTTACAGTCCATTTAAACTGACATACACAAAATATATACACCATACACCAATACTTTCACGTAACCTCTGAAACATTTAACAAAATGTTATTTCAAATCAAACAATTGAACAATTAATTACCAAATACCTATCTCGTAAAATAATTTAAATTCATTAGAAAGTTTAATTATATCATCTTTGAATTAATCAAAAATATTTAGACATTTTAATTGTTTTAATTAAATTAATTATTGAAAATACAAATTCATTGCTACCAGAACAATTACGATTCGCTAATTACTGTCTTCAAAATTAATGTTGTTATTTATTTAAATTGCAAAATATTAATATTATTATTTCCACACTTACCTCCATACATACATTGTTTACTTAACATTTTACAATACATACAATTGAATTCACTACATATTTATTTACAACCTTCCTCATTAATTATTCAGTTATATCACACTTCATTTGGTAAAGCAGTCCATTCCAAAACCATTAAATACATGATTAAACATTCATAAACATTCATTGTCTTTACCCCCAATCATCGTACAAAAATCTGGTTTTACGTTTACACAGATCATTTTTTTCTAAACACATATTATTTTTATTCATATAAAGATTATCCAAATTTTTATATTCTTCCACAACATCAACAGGATTATTCCCTGTTATTAAATTATGTAATTTATTATCATCGAGTATAGTCCAGTCGCCTTTAGTACGATCTGTCATAGTTATGTCAATTACAGTTTCATTATCATTATTATTATCTGCTGCTGTATTCGCTTTGTTATAAAGTAAGTAGTCTATTACATCAATTGCTGTACTAACTATTTCACAAGGTAAGTACTTATTATCAATAACTCTTTCAATGTCTAGTCTCTGCAATAATTCGTCATAATCTCTACTAACTTTAAATAACATTACCTTCTTGTCAACATATTTTTCATCATACCACCAATTCACACTTTTTCTACACTTTTTCTATCATTCCGTACAGAGGGCATTAAATCATAAAAATGCCTACTACAAATTAAAAAATTATTTAGATATACATCGCTTTCTTGTAAGGGACTCTTGCCCTTCAAAAATATTCGTAACCAGCTTGGTTTACCATAAAACTGGGGAAAATTTGCCCTCTGCCCTATATTCACAAAATCATTCTCTTCATACTCTCTGTGTAACTTACAAACACTCTCTCCTCTCTCTCTCACTGTTTCTATATTATTATGATCGCTAATTATTTTCACTGTATTATTTTTATATATCTCGTTTTCAACTATCTTACTACTATCGGTTGTTAATTCATTTTCGTAATTATTTGTTATTTTATTATTACTCTGGTCGTCTGTTATTTCGTCACAATCACTCGTAACTGTGTTATTTTCTACCACCTCCTTCCGCGTTCTACTTTCGTTTATTTCGTCTTGAATATTATTTATATTTATAATTATCTCACCTCTCATGCCCGCAATAGTTTTATTCTGTTCTTCTAACTTATTGTCTATTTCTCTTAATTTTTGGTCTTGTTTGTTTATTTCTGTTTTCAATTCTATGTTACTAGCATTTATTTCTGATTTGATTTCAATCTTAAATTCATTCAAGCTCGTTTTCAAATTACCGTTTTCTGATTTCATCTCATTTTTAAATTCATTTAAACATGTGTTTATATTATTATATTCTGATTTCAACTCATTTCTCATTCCTGACATCATCTCCATCATTAACGCTAACTGATTAAATATATTTACATTATCGCTTATATTACTACATTCAACATTTACCGTTTCAATTACATTTGGTATTTCTAATTGTACATTCTCATCATTACTTTCGTTTGTTGAAATTAAATCGTCTTGAGTGACGTTTAAAATAGATCCCTCTACCCTTTCACCTAAATCTGCATCCTTATTTTTCTCTGCCATTTTCAATCAGTTTGTAAATTAATTTAATTTAATTTAATTTACAAAGTCCCTGTTCGGGCGCCATTTATAACGTTACGAGTTAATTAATAATTGGAATATTTAAATTTGGTATTACTTACCTTTAAAGATTCGTTCACATTACCAAGGTTTCGTCTGATGTACTTTGGCAGAGAATAATAGGTGAACGCAAATGACCAACGCACATTGATGTGGCTAATTAACACTTTTTATTAACTTTTAAATTTTAATATTAATTATTAAATTTTAATTCCCTCTTCATCAATTTCTTTTATACTACATCAATAATAATTATTAGAATATCAGTTCAATTTTGATTTACTAGTTACTCATTCGAAAAACTTGGATTCTCAGTTATTTAACCTTTCTCTTGGAAAACATTGATACTTTTTATACATGAAATAAAAATGGTTGTAATACTTATAACTAAACACTTACATTTTAACCATGGTATTAATATTAATAAAGCGACCCAGTAATGCGCTCTCTCTCTCTCATATACTGTAAAATTCCCCATAATTTAGTTATAACCCCTTTTTTATAAATTTGAAAATTAATTGAATTTAAATTTGAGTCGACTACTTAACCAGCGTCCTTCTGATGACCACGTGCTGCGTCTCGCATGTGTATGAATGTTCTGTTTATTTGTCACATTTTTCACTTTTGCCGTCCACTCCGCTAATTTCGTCTAAACTGTCGGATTTAACTGTTTCTCTTCAAACTTTCTGTTACACTTCGGAAAATGTTAAAATATAAAATTTAAGGTTCGCGAACTGCGGACCTTGTCCCGGCCGGGAACGGGTTATTTCGTCGACTAGTGACGCTACAGGTGCGTTGGTCAAAAAACATTTCCGTCATCTCGCGCTGTGATTGGCTGCGGCTCTTAGATGGCTGGTTCCGGTGATCGACTTTGGTGTCGAGAGTACAGATAGCGGCACACGTGCGCACACTCACCGCCACATTCCATTGTAGTTGAGCGTTATTTACAAAGTTTTTGTTACTTCTCCCCAACGGAGGATACACGCATGTGCGTATAGGCTGACATTCCAACGGTGTTATCGTTGTGCGCTAGGCACAGACCGGTACCGGATTGTATACAGGGTGTCCAAACAAGTGTTAGTGGTCTCGGTGGCCGTAAAGGGTGTCCAAACAGATCATATCCAAATGTTGTTGTTAAATGAAATAAAAAAACATACATCCTTCAAAATTGTCCCATTACAATACCCCCCCAATGAGAGGTCTTCTGCCGAGACAGAAGAAATCTCATTGCTAAAACCCCTAAGAGGACCGGTGAGGAACTGGTGCCAACAACCCCCTCTTGTTCTTACACTTCATGGGTAAACGACCCCCCTGGCTCGGCGACTATGGACGCATCTGAACGAGATGACTGGACGTCTCTGTATGAGATCCCAACACCAAAAAATCGAACAGATACACACCACAGCGCACCTCACCTTCTAACATGTTTCCCCAAAAAATCCAAATCCCTGGCTTATATCATGCCAGATCCTCAACCGATATGTTCCCCCTTATATGCAAACTGGGTCGCCTTCAGCAATACTGGGCGCATACATGTACTTGTTAATTCCTACCAACAAAATTTATCTTCAAATTTTAAAAGTTCCAGTTAAATTAACACCAATTTTTTTTTCTGAATTTGTTTTAATTCAAAAATTTATATTTATTAACATTTTTTTTTCTCAATAGGAAATTTATTTGAATTTATTTAAATTAATGAATAAACAAAATTGGCATCGCTTCCTTGCCAAAACTGGTTTAGTATAGAACACCACCCATCAGCTGATCAAAACTGGGTCAAGTCAAGAACCTTGACCTACATAAATTATACACAAGTTACACCTGAAAATACATTGAACATCTTTAAAAGTCTATCTTTAAACACAAAATAAAATAAAATAAAACATTTAAAATAACAAAATATTATTATGATTAACAATAAAATTGCTCTTTAAATTACTCAAAATAAACACTTTATAATTTTACATTTTCAAATTCTACTAAAATTTTCCCTGGTTTCAATCAAAATTTTATATTTTTTACTATGAACCTCTTTCTTTAATAATCTCACCTCCATTAATTTGAGTGATTTAGTTATTTATACTGGCTTGAACAAATGGCAATCATTCATAAGTGATATTCTACAGCTGATCAGCTGATCTTCTCAGCAAAGTGAAAACACTTCAAATTATACACATTACATGACATATATTTTTTATCAATTCTTATCTCTAACACAATAAAATAGTACATTTATAAACAGAATAAACACAGTAAAATGAACATGTGAACACCTATTTATCAAATCATCGTGCAAGCATTTTATTAGTGCAAAATTTGATTTATCATTTTACGTTATGAAATTTAAATTCGTTGCTCGCCTGAGCAACTCCCATCCACACACACTATTGTAATTTATGTAGGACTGTAGCGCCCTTTGCTTTCACAAAGACTGCATAGTTGGAGGAGTTGGACATCTCCTTGTCTTTGCTTCGGCTTGACATTTTTAAAGATTTTAGATATCGACATATCCTTGTTTTATATTGAAAAGCCCTTAAAACGGGTCTACCACCTGGCTATGCTGTCCCCACGCGGACAGAGTGGCAGCCGCTGTTCCATAGTTCCTGGATTTCCCTAGTTTCACCCCCCATTTAATTTCTACTATAAACCAATTTCAAGTCAGCTATGGTCAAGGGACTTGATATGGCCATAGCTGACCGCTAGCCAAAGCCACGATTAGTGCTGGTAAGGCAGTAATCGCCCGAAAAGTCGGGGAAATCTAACTTCATTTCAATGCCTGTTCTACATCATCATTGTTATGTACGGCACAAGAGTCTATCATGGTACAATTGTACAAAAAGGTGTGCCGCACATTTTCGCCATGTTGGCCTCCGATGAGGTAACACTCTCTGTTACCCCCAACCCATTCCACTATCTACTGGGGCACAGGCCACCCCAGCAATAGCACCTTAATAACTAAATAATAAAAATTAAATATAAAACATTATAATATGAAAGTTTCATTAATCATTTTATCCATCATCATTTAAATCATTCATCACTTAAAATTTTCAAATTTATTATTGACATTTAAGTTACATCATAATTTAGTTATTATTACCTTTTAAATTATTATCTCGGATTATTTTCATTATTGCAGTTAAAATTCTTTCTTTTATTAACATCTGTATACATTTTTATTATAGCTGACTGTACTATAAAATTTTTATACTTACAGTCCATTTAAACTGACATACACAAAATATATACACCATACACCAATACTTTCACGTACCTCTGAAACATTTAACAAAATGTTATTTCAAATCAAACAATTGAACAATTAATTACCAAATACCTATCTCGTAAAATAATTTAATTCATTAGAAAGTTTAATTATATCATCTTTGAATTAATCCAAAATATTAGACATTTTAATTGTTTTAATTAAATTAATATTGAAAATACAAATTCATTGCTACCAGAACAATTACGATTCGCTATTACTGTCTTCAAAATTAATGTTGTTATTTATTTAAATTGCAAAATATTAATATTATTATTTCCACACTTACCTCCATACATACATTGTTTACTTAACATTTTACAATACATACAATTGAATTCACTACATATTTATTTACAACCTTCCTCATTAATTATTCAGTTATATCACACTTCATTTGGTAAAGCAGTCATTCCAAAACCATTAAATACATGATTAAACATTCATAAACATTCATTGTCTTTACCCCCAATCATCGTACAAAAATCTGGTTTTACGTTTACACAGATCATTTTTTTCTAAACACATATTATTTTTATTCATATAAAGATTATCCTAATTTTTATATTCTTCCACAACATCAACAGGATTATTCCTGTTATTAATTATGTAATTTATTATCATCTGAGTATAGTCAGTCGCCTTTAGTACGATCTGTCATAGTTATGTCAATTACAGTTTCATTATCATTATTATTATCTGCTGCTGTATTCGCTTTGTTATA
>JAWRYS010001965.1:0-46461 GCA_034769895.1 Magicicada septendecula | reverse complement strand
GAAAATATTAAATAAAATTAATATGAGAGTATAGGCGAGACTTACCGCAGTCGTGTATCTGTCTAGCCGACATGGTGTGAAGGCTTGAAGGTGTAAAAATCTTCATCTTACCGGAGAAGAACAAGGCAGCCATATACATTGAAAGTAGAAGCGAGACAGACTTAAACATAAAAATTCCTGTCCATCTCGCCTGCCTACAGAGCTTGGCACAAGGTGCCAGCACCGATCAACGCTCACTTGATAACTTAGAATGGTGCTTATCTATGCTACAAGAGCGCAGCAGCTATTAAAGCGCTACAAATTAGTACTGCGTTTAACTAAAGGCGGTTATAACTGGTTTTGCGCCGTCTCTCCACTAGAGTTCGGCACACTCATTGTAAATGAAAGTCAAACAAGCGTAACCGAATCACAGATCAGGAGTGAAGGAGTTGTTCACTCAACGCCAGTCCCGACTAAAAGGGCTGAAGAGAATGAAATAGTGAAAATGATGCAAACACTTTTTAATATACAGAATGCTAAATTTGATGAAAAATTTAACGAACAGAAAAGTGTGATTAGAGAAATCAAAAATAATTGTAATGATAAATTTCATGAGCAAAATGTAAGGTTCGATAATTTCGATGAAAATTTTAACCAATTTGATGAGAAGTTCAATGAAATAAAAAATGAAATCAAGAAACGAAATGAGAAGTTGATAAACAAAAGAATAAAGTAGACGAGAATTACGAGAGTAAAATGGGGGTAGAAAATAGTAGAGAGTCAAATAAATTAAATGAGAACAAAGACGACAAGGTAAGTAGTGAAGAGAATTATGATAATAGAAGTAGAAATATGGTGTTTGAATATAATTGTGTGAGTATTGAGAGTGGTGATAAAAGTATAATGGGAGTAGAATTTGATAGTGAGTTGATACAAAGTGTTGATGAATTAGAGAGAAAGTATAGAGAGAATTTACAGGTAGAGGGGTTGCAGCGGGTAAATTTTTCCTGTAATGTTGTAGTCGGGGGTGAAGAAAAGGCTTCACGTGAGTATTTGGAAGACAAAAGGTCTGCAAATAGAGTTCCCTGGATATTTTGTGGACTTCATAGGTGTGCAGTAATTACGAGTGTCCCCTGCATATATTGAGAGAGAGAGTGTAGATTGGTGTTATGGTGAGAAATATTTTGAGAGAGAGAGAGGTTACTGTGTTGAGAGAGAGAGAGAGAGAGAGAGAGAGAGAGAGTTGTCATCAATCATGTAAAAACGTAACAACTGTGACGCAGAACAATGGCGTCAGTCGCTTTAAACAATAGAGCGATGGCGGGGTAACACTTCGACATGCGACAACGGAACTAGTTGTTCGCCCCCAGTCTGCGGAATACCTTCACAGCGTTAACACTGTGCCGAACTCTAGTGGAGAGACGGCGCAAAACCAGTAGATGACGGCCTGCAGTTAAACGCAGTACTAATTTGTAGCGATTTAATCGCTGCTGCACTCTTGTAGCATAAATAAGCACCATTCTAAGTTATCAAGTGAGCGTTGATCGGTGCTGGCATCTGTTGACAGATGCCGTAGGCAAACGAGAACGAAGCAAGTGATTCTATTTAACTTGGTCTCACATAAAAACTCGTGGCTGATGGGCGCATTTTCTTGCTACTACGGGAGATGAAGAAATATATTCGTCAACCATCATACCACCTATGATAGGCTAAGATATACACGACTGCGGTAAGTCTCGCCAATACTCTCATATTAATGGTATTTAATATTTCACTAAAGGTAACTGTTTTTAATAAGCCTAAATAAGTGGATTTCTGATAACTTTTGAAAGGGGCGTGGCATGGTGCAATGAGCAATTCAAGGTAGAATTTTTTAAAAACACAGTAAAATTATATTAAATTCACGTGTCAGAACTACGGCACTAAAAAGTCAAGTAAATATAAATACAAAAGTATTAGTTTAAATAATTCAAACATCGATGGAAGCAGATTCCTATTAGGTACCTTGGTTATTGCACAATGCGTAGTTCGGTTTAAATGGCATACACGTTTTACTAGTATTGATAGTAAAACTTTAATCATATCAGGAAACTTACTGAGGCACCCATTTGAAAGTAATATAATAACCAAATCGTATTAACTCATATAGTAAAGAAGATGTAATCAGATTCCTTCTTGACCACTGGTACCTATATATATTCAGACTATGTATAAAGCCTATTAAAATTGTAACCAGCCATAATTAACTATCAAAATTTGAAACATGGTAACCCGCATGGGTGAAGTTATTATTATAAAGATTTACTGTACTAAATATTTTCAAATAGGGCCTGGTGGCCACATAACCTTGTCAAGTTTTATATTTAGGTACCTCTAAAACTATGTTAACTTTATATATGTATTTTGGGGGGTGTGCGAACTTCTCGGGGCATTGTGTTGTGTACCCTGGCTGATATATATAATGTTGTGTAATCAGGGTCTACCGAGCAAGTCGAGAAAAAGCTCAACATGACCTGAACTTGTAACACCATATAGCTCTCACTCCATCGACCGGAGCAGTAGCCAGGAAGCCACACCAACACCTGCAATGTAGGCCACGAGTTTGCCACCTCAACCCCATGGACAAAAATCAGGTGATACGAAACCAATATATTATGTACACGTAGAATCAGCACTCAATAATACCCAGTGAACCAGTTCTATCTATCAACCACAACATTTTCAAGTTTTTAAACATTTAATTGATTTTCAATTAACGGGACAGTTTAGTGTGTGAACTGGGTGTACAATTATTTGTAAATTTTATTAAATTGTTGTAAAATTGTCAGGCCAGAGACTGGCATGTATCTTAGACAGTCCAACATTCAAACGTATAATTTCCTCTTATTTCAGTATATGTGTTTCTTTACAGCTTTAAGTCATTCATTTAATTGGTAATTTCTCGAGTTCAATTTAGTGGTTTTTTTTTATATTTATTTTATAAATTTTAAATTCAGTTTGGTTCATATGCTATAGAAATTTCTGGGGTAGTTAGGTGGATTTTCACAAGTTTAATCCTGAGCGGATGCCTGTTCATACAGTATTAGACTTGTTGTTGAGACAGGTTAAATTATGCATCAACTGGCAAACTAACATGTCGGTCTCTGGGCCAAATGTATTTTTCATAGGGTTATAATTTTTATGCCATATTTCTATTTTCCCAAGTTAGTAATGTTTCTATACATATATATATATATATATATTCTACTAATTAATTATGATAACTGGGGGGTGTTCTTTGTTTTATAAATTTTTATTTCTTACAGTAATAGAGCCCAGTGGGGCAGAATTTTATAACTTTATTAGGCACTTAGCCAAATTTGGAATGTATTATGTCCTGGGGACTACTGAAGTTGCTTAAGCATAATCTAATACACCTGATGTGTAATGAACCAAGTAAATATTGTAATCCTAACAGGGATGTCTATAAAAGAATTATTAATATACCTCATGGGGGTAAGAAAAGGGCGTGGCAAGAGATCTTTGTATAATTGTATTGTATTTTGGAACATGTAATGTATTGTACATTTGTGTGTGTATTTTGGGGGGTTATATGTATTGTACATTTAGATGTATTTTTGGCGGGGAGTTTAGATATAAGGTTTTTAGAAAAGCAAAATGAAACATAGGATTATATATCCTTTTAATTTTAATATCAAGTATTTATTCTACCTCAATTAATCTCTGCTGATTATTTATTTAAGAAAATAATTTATTTTAATTAACTTTAATAACAAGTATATGAATTGTCACCATTTAATTTTTAATTAATTTGTTTGAGAATTTATTATTATAATTAATATTATCAAGGAGTCTATACAATTTATCTCCATTAAGTTCAATGGATCATTTTAAAGAGAACATATAAAATAAATTTTATATTATTAATATTTTCCAGGAACTTTATTTCAAGAATAGTAATGATTTTAAATTTTAATTCATTTTTAAGAGAGATAGCAGGTATATTTTATAGGTGTTAATAATTATTTTCAGGTGACATTGTTGAAGGTGTATAAATTATTTTAATTAACCATTTAAGGGGATAATAAATTTCTGACTGTTAGGTTTATTGATTTTGTTATTAATTTGTTTACCAAGCGAGATAGAATAATAAAAGGGATTTATTAATTGTTTAATTTATGAGTTTTCATTGCAAGTTTCGTCTCACTGGATCCAGCGCATTTTTGGCTTCTCTAGGTTTTAGTCTAGTTCTAATTAACTTGTGGCCCCTCTTTTCAAAAAAAAAAAAATTTTTCAAAAAAAATTTTTCAAAAAAAATAATCTTTTTTTTAACTGCCTAAGTTAAAGAAGGGTTACATTTGTGGCTCCCCGTCGGGGAATCGAACCCCGGTTCTCCCGCGTGACAGGCAAGTAAATTATGCATCAACTGGCAAACTAACATGTCGGTCTCTGGGCCAAATGTATTTTTCATAGGGTTATAATATTCATGCCATATTTATAATGGTACATTATATATATCAGCCAGGGTACACAACACAATGCCCCGAGAAGTTCGCACACCCCCCAAAATACATATATAAAGTTAACATAGTTTTAGAGCTACCTAAATATAAAACTTGACAAGGTTATGTGGCCACCAGGCCCTATTTGAAAATATTTAGTACAATAAATCTTTATAATAATAACTTCACCCATGCGGGTTACCATGTTTCAAATTTTGATAGTTAATTATGGCTGGTTACAATTTTAATAGGCTTTATACATAGTCTGAATATATATAGGTACCAGTGGTCAAGAAGGAATCTGATTACATCTTCTTTACTATATCAATTAATACGATTTGGTTATTATATTACTTTCAAATGGGTGCCTCAGTAAGTTTCCTGATATGATTAAAGTTTTACTATCAATACTAGTAAAACTTGTATGCCATTTAAACCGAACTACGCATTGTGCAATAACCAAGGTACCTAATAGGAATCTGCTTCCATCGATGTTTGAATTATTTAAACTAATACTTTCGTATTTATATTTACTTGACTTTTTAGTGCCGTAGTTCTGACACGTGAATTTAATATATTTTTACTGTGTTTTTAAAAAATTCTACCTTGAATTGCTCATTGCACCATGCCACGCCCCTTTCAAAAGTTATCAGAAATCCACTTATTTAGGCTTATTAAAAACAGTTTTCTTTAGTGAAATATTAAATACCATTAATATGAGAGTATTGGCGAGACTTACCGCAGTCATGTATATCTTAGCCTATCATAGGTGGTATGATGGTTGACGAAAATATTTCTTCATCTTCCGGAGTAGCAAGAAAATGCGCCCATCAGCCACGAGTTTTTATTTGAGACCAAGATAAATAGAATCACTTGCTTCGTTCTCGTTTGCCTACGGCATCTGTCACCAGATGCCACCACCGATCAACACTCACTTGATAATTTAGAATGGTGCTTATTTATGCTACAAGAGTGCAGCAGCGATTAAATCGCTACAAATTAGTACTGCGTTTAACTGCAGGCCGTCATCTACTGGTTTTGCGCCGTCCCTCCACTAGAGTTCGGCACAACACGCCAAAGTTTCGCTGGCGTATTTTTGCCAGCTACAGTGTTTTAGAATCATCAATAAAATGTTAACTACAAGTAGAAAGTGTTACTAAAGCAGCAAGCAGCATAATGTAAATTCAGTGCACAGAGGACAGACAAAACTGGAGAGTATACCAACCATCTAAGTATGCCGAACACCGGGGCTGCCATGGGGAACGTCTGAACTGCAACCCTCCCACTAATTCAAGAAAGTCAAAATTTACAGTAATATTCTTTTATAAAAATCGAGCTCGAAATTATGATAAACAAAATAAAATGTACCATTGATAAAGTACTTAATGAGAGAGTGTGAGAGAGAGAGAATGCCGGCGTTTACCAAACCGAGGCATTGGTTTATGTTTTAAGATTTAATATGAAACTGAGTAAATAATTTCAATCACAACTGCAGTATAGTAAATGTTTTTTGTGTCTAATTACATACTAGAAAGAAATAATGAAAGTAATTAATAACTAGTGGAGCGGAACTGCAAAGCCGCCATCTTGTTGAGTATATGACTCCATTTTGGTTTTGTATTTTGTAACATTGATCATGATACTTGAGAAATATTAAAACTAGAGTTCTATTGTATATACATGTGTGCGAATCATTATTTCGACAATCCCAACTGTTTCTGTCTCTCGCTTAACGATACCTTGGACCCAGATAAGAAATTTAATGTTGGTCATAGAACCACGTGGCAAACCGGATGCTGCATTTGGACCGCATGGTGAGTACATGTTAAATAGTATAATTAAAATAAAATGTATTCAATAAAAGAGAAGTTAAGTAACAATGGCAGCCTGAACTGTAACTTTATATAAAAATTATTTTTTTATATAAATAAGCCAGAGTACAGAAACAGAGTGGGTGTATAATGGTATATAACATAAAACGTAAACATATTATTACGAGTGTTAGGTTATGTTTTATTAGGTTAAGGAGATATAAAATCACAGTAAAAGAAATAGAATTTTCTTTTCTCTCTATTTAAAATGGCAAACGACAATGAAAATATCAGCCTCATTGTAAATGAAAGTCAAACAAGCGTAACCGAATCACAGATCATGAGTGAAGGAGCTGTTCACTCAACGCCATTTCCGACTAAAAGGGCTGAAGAGAATTAAATAGTGAAAATGATGCAAACACTTTTTAATATACAGAATGCTAAATTTGATAAATTTCATGAGCAAAATGTAAGGTTCGATAATTTCGATGAAAATTTTAACCAATTTGATGAGAAATTCAATGAAATAAAAAATGAAATCAAGAAACGAAATGAGAAGTTTGATAAACAAAAGAATAAAGTAGACGAGAATTACGAGAGTAAAATGGGGGTACAAAATAGTAAAAAGTAAAATAAATTAAATGAGAACAAAGACGACAAGGTAAGTAGTGGAGAGAATTATGATAATAGAAGTAGAAATATGGTGTTAGAATATAATTGTGTGAGTACTGAGAGTGGTGATAAAAGTATAATGGGAGTAGAATTTGATAGTGAGTTGATAAAAAGTGTTGATGAATTAGCGAGAAAGTATAGAGAGATTTTAAAGGTAGAGAGGTTGCAGGGTGTAAATTTTTCCCTTAACGTTGTAGTCGGGGGTGAAGAAAAGGCTTCACGTGAGTATTTGGAAGACAAAAGTTCTGCAAATAGAGTTCCCTGGATATTTTGTGCACTTAATAGGTGGTGCAGTAATTATGAGTTAGTGTCCCCTGCATATACTGAGAGAGAGAGTGTGGATTGGTGTTATGGTGAGAAATATTTTGAGAGAGAGAGAGGTTACTGTGTTGAGAGAGAGAGTGAGAGAAATAGAGGGATAGAGATTTTTAATGTGAATAGGAATTATAGAGAATTGTGGAAAGGTTAGGTGTAGAGATGATGTATAATTATATTGAAATTTTACCTTGCATTGATATAGGAGCAGTAGATGATGCTATAAAAGATGATAATATGAATTACCGGAGTGTGACAGACAATATTAAAGGTGACAGGACCATACCCGATCATGATAAATTATATGAGTTTGTGGAAAATTATAAAAAATTGAATAATCTATCATTTATGATACTAATATAAGAGATTCAATAATAAATGATTTGTGTAGATATAAGCTAAGATTATTATTTGATGATGGTGGATAAATTGTTTTATTGTGTAATGAACATTTAACTATGTGGACAGTGTTTTTGAAATGGATTGTTTTATGAACTGATTAATGGTCAATGATAAAGATTAATAAGCTGGATTGCATATTTTTTGTGTGTTAATGTTAAAAATATTTTATATTGCAATATGTTGTGTATTATGTGTATTTTTGAGAAACCATGTATGTAATAGGAAGGAATAGAAAATGAGGAAACAGGAATAGGGTAATAAAGTGTGTGGTTAGGAGGTTGCTACAGGGGTAGCAACGGTAACAAATGTAAAATATTAAGCAAATGATGTTAATAATGGTGCTGAACGGAAAAATAATTCTGATTCTGTGGTAAAGAAATATTGAAATCAGGAAAGCTGATAGATAAAATTTTAAAAGATAGATGGTTTGCCATGATAAAAGTTATGTTTTGAATTTTATATGATAGAGATAGATAGTTGTTGTTGTTTTGAAAATTTAAGCAATTGTTTCACGTGTTATGATCTTAATATAAGAATATATTTCTTTTGTGGTGGAAGGAGTAAAGTAGTGTTGACTGGAGTCCAGTCTTGGTAAAGATAGTAATGTAAAAGGAGAGAGACATTCTGTCTTAATCTTGTTTTATTTTGTTATTTGAAAATTTAATAATTAGGAAAACCAATGCCTCTGAACATAAACCAATGTAGCTAAGGGGAGACATATCAGTTATGGATATGGGATTATACAAGGCCACTATTTAAAATTTTGCACTCAATGTTTCAGCGTTTGGTGATGCTGTGACGGCGGTCCTGAGCTGGCCTGCGTGTCAGAGCAGGAACGTTGAATGCCTAAGTGGCCTTGCGGTGTTGGGATCTCACCTGAGAAGTCCAGTAAGGTCATGCAGGTACGGTCATCATCATTGGACCAATGGTAAGTTATTGTAATTCTTTTTTATGTAAACACTACAGGGGGTTGTGTCACCATATCTGGGCTGATCCTTTTAGAAAGTGTGAATGAGTCAATGAGAGTTTTTATGTTTCAACATAAAACCTCTCATTGAGGGGGTTTTGTGACGGTACAAAAGTACGTCTAAGGATTAATTGGTACAGAGAGAATAATTCTATTGTGTTTCTATATATATTTAAAAGTGGTTAGGTTAGCTTTCCCAAATTTATCATACACGACGCAGTTTTGCCAGTAAAAGTCGACTTCAAGGTCATGGCGTACGTGCGGTTCTACACACATATTTGGACAAAGCCAGTTAAAAAACACTGTTGGAACGTCATCAATCGTGTAACAACGTAACAACTGTGACGCAGAACAATGGCGTCAGTCGCTTTAAACAATAGAGCGATGGCGGGGTAACCCTTCCACATGCGAAGACGGAACTAGTTGTTCGCCCCCAGTCTGCAGAATACCTTCACAGCGTTAACACGCCAAAATTTCGCTGGCGTATTTTTGCCAGCTAAAGTGTTTTTGAATCATCAATAAAATGTTAACTACAAGTAGACAGTGTTACTAAAGCAACAAGCAGCATAATGTAAATTCAGTGCACAGAGGACAGACAAAACTGGAGAGTATACCAACCATCTAAGTACGCCGAACACCGGGGATGCCATGGGGAACGTCTGAACTGCAACCCTCCCACTAATTCAAGAAAGTCAAAATTTACAGTAATATTCTTTTATAAAAATCGAGCTCGAAATTATGATAAACAAAATAAAATGTACCATTGATAAAGTACTTAATGAGAGAGTGTGAGAGAGAGAGAATGACGGCATTTACCAAACCGAGGCATTGGTTTATGTTTTAAGAATTAATATGAAACTGAGTAAATAATTTCAATCACAACTGCAGTATAGTAAATGTTTTTTGTGTTTAATTACATACTAGAAAGATATAATGAATGTAATTAATAACTAGTGGAGCGGAACTGCAAAGCCGCCATCTTGTTGAGTATATGACTCCATTTTGGTTTTGTATTTTGTAACATTGATCATGATACTTGAGAAATATTAAAACTAGAGTTCTATTGTATATACATGTGTGCGAATCATTATTTCGACAATCCCAACTGTTTCTGTCTCTCGCTTAACGATACCTTGGACCCAGATAAGAAATTTAATGTTGGTCATAGAACCACGTGGCAAACCGGATGCTGCATTTGGACCGCATGGTGAGTACATGTTAAATAGTATAATTAAAATAAAATGTATTCAATAAAAGAGAAGTTAAGTAACAATGGCAGCCTGAACTGTAACTTTATATAAAAATTATTTTTTTATATAAATAAGCCAGAGTACAGAAACAGAGTGGGTGTATAAGAGTATATAACATAAAACGTAAACATAATATTACGAGTGTTAGGTTATGTTTTATTGGGTTAAGGAGATATAAAATCACAGTAAAAGAAATAGAATTTTCTTTTCTCTCTATTTAAAATGGCAAACGACAATGAAAATATCAGCCTCATTGTAAATGAAAGTCAAACAAGCGTAACCGAATCACAGATCATGAGTGAAGGAGCTGTTCACTCAACGCCAGTTCCGACTAAAAGGGCTGAAGAGAATTAAATAGTGAAAATGAGGCAAACACTTTTTAATATACAGAATGCTAAATTTGATGAAAAATTTAACGAACAGAAAATTGAGATTAGAGAAAAAATAATAATTTTAATGATAAATTTCATGAGCAAAATGTAAGTTTCGATAATTTCGATGAAAATTTTAACTAATTTGATGAGAAGTTCAATGAAATAAAAAATGAAATCAAGGAACGAAATGAGAAGTTTGATAAACAAAACAATAAAGTGGACGAGAATTACAAGATTAAAATGGGGGTACAAAATAGTAAAAAGTAAAATAAATTAATTGAGAACAAAGACGACAAGGTAAGTAGTGGAGAGAATTATGATAATAGAAGTAGAAATATGGTGTAAAGAATATAATTCTGTGAGTATTGAGAGTGGTGATAAAAGTATAATGGGAGTAGAATTTGATAGTGAGTTGATAAAAAGTGTTGATGAATTAGCGAGAAAGTATAGAGAGAATTTTAAGGTAGACGGGTTGCAGGGGGTAAATTTTTCCCTTAACGTTGTAGTCGGGGGTGAAGAAAAGGCTTCACGTGAGTATTTGGAAGACAAAAGGTCTGCAAATAGAGTTCCCTGGATATTTTGTGCACTTAATAGGTGGTGCAGTAATTATGAGTTAGTGTCCCCTGCATATACTGAGAGAGAGAGTGTGGATTGGTGTTATGGTGAGAAATATTTTGAGAGA
This sequence comes from Magicicada septendecula, assembly GCA_034769895.1. Classification (NCBI taxonomy): domain Eukaryota; kingdom Metazoa; phylum Arthropoda; class Insecta; order Hemiptera; family Cicadidae; genus Magicicada; species Magicicada septendecula. Next base: position 35,507 of record JAWRYS010001965.1, on the reverse strand, counting down.
GAGAGAGGTACTGTGATGAGAGAGAGAGAGAAATAGAGGGATAGAGATTTTTAATGTGAATAGGAATTATAGAGAATTGTGGAAAGGTTAGGTGTAGAGATGATGTATAATTATATTGAAATTTTACCTTGCATTGATATAGGAGCAGTAGATGATGCTATAAAAGATGATAATATGAATTACCGGAGTGTGACAGACAATACTAAAGGTGACAGGACCATACCCGATCATGATAAATTTTATGAGTTTGTGGAAAATTATAAAAAATTGAATAATCTTTCATTTATGATACTAATATAAGAGATTCAATAATAAATGATTTGTGTAGATATAAGATAAGATTATTATTTGATGATGGTGGATAAATTGTTTTATTTTGTAATGAACATTTAACTATGTGGACAGTGTTTTTGAAATGGATTGTTTTATGAACTGATTAATGGTCAATGATAAAGATTAATAAGCTGGATTGCATATTTTTTGTGTGTTAATGTTAAAAATATTTTATATTGCAATATGTTGTATATTATGTGTATTTTTGAGAAACCATGTATGTAATAGGAAGGAATAGCAAATGAGGAAACAGGAATAGGGTAATAAAGTGTGTGGTTAGGAGGTTGCTACAGGGGTAGCAACGGTAACAAATGTTAAATATAAAGCAAATGATGTTAATAATGGTGTTGAACGGAAAAATAATTCTGATTCTGTGGTAAAGAAATATTGAAATCAGGATAGCTGATAGATAAAATTTTAAAAGATAGATGGTTTGCCATGATAAAAGTTATGTTTTGAATTTTATATGATAGAGATAGATAGTTGTTGTTGTTTTGAAAATTTAAGTAATTGTTTCACGTGTTATGATCTTAATATAAGAATATATTTCTTTTGTGGTGGAAGGAGTAAAGTAGTGTTGACTGGAGTCCAGTCTTGGTAAAGATAGTAATGTAAAAGGAGAGAGACATTCTGTCTTAATCTTGTTTTTTTTTGTTATTTGAAAATTTAATAATTAAGAAAACCAATGCCTATGAACATAAACCAATGTAGCTAAGGGGAGACATATCAGTTATGGATATGGGATTATACAAGGCCACTATTTAAAATTTTGCACTCAATGTTTCAGCGTTTGGTGATGCTGTGACGGCGGTCCTGAGCTGGCCTGCGTGTCAGAGCAGAAACGTTGAATGCCTAAGTGGCCTTGCGGTGTTGGGATCTCACCTGAGAAGTCCAGTAAGGTCATGCAGGTACGGTCATCATCATTGGACCAATGGTAAGTTATTGTAATTCTTTTTATGTAAACACTACAGGGGGTTGTGTCACCATATCTGAGCTGATCATTTTAGAAAGTGTGAATGAGTCAATGAGAGTTTTTATGTTTCGACATAAAACCTCTCATTGAGGGGGTTTTGTGATGGTACAAAAGTACGTCTAAAGATTAATTGGTACAGAGAGAATAATTCTATTGTGTTTCTATACATATTTAAAAGTGGTTAGGTTAGGTTTCCCAAATGTATCATACACGACGCAGTTTTGCCAGTACAAGTCGACTTCAAGGTCATGGCCTACGTGCGGTTCTACACACATATTTGGACAAAGCCAGTTAAAAAACACTGTTGGAACGTCATCAATCGTGTAACAACGTAACAACTGTGACGCAGAACAATGGCGTCAGTCGCTTTAAACAATAGAGCGATGGCGGGGTAACCCTTCCACATGCGAAGACGGAACTAGTTGTTCGCCCCCAGTCTGCAGAATACCTTCACAGCGTTAACACGCCAAAATTTCGCTGGCGTATTTTTGCCAGCTAAAGTGTTTTTGAATCATCAATAAAATGTTAACTACAAGTAGACAGTGTTACTAAAGCAACAAGCAGCATAATGTAAATTCAGTGCGCAGAGGACAGACAAAACTGGAGAGTATACCAATCATCTAAGTACGCCGAACACCGGGGCTGCCATGGGGAACGTCTGAACTGCAACCCTCCCACTAATTCAAGAAAGTCAAAATTTACAGTAATATTCTTTTATAAAAATCGAGCTCGAAATTATGATAAACAAAATAAAATGTACCATTGATAAAGTACTTAATGAGAGAGTGTGAGAGAGAGAGAATGACGGCATTTACCAAACCGAGGCATTGGTTTATGTTTTAAGATTTAATATGAAACTGAGTAAATAATTTCAATCACAACTGCAGTATAGTAAATGTTTTTTGTGTCTAATTACATACTAGAAAGAAATAATGAAAGTAATTAATAACTAGTGGAGCGGAACTGCAAAGCCGCCATCTTGTTGAGTATATGACTCCATTTTGGTTTTGTATTTTGTAACATTGATCATGATACTTGACAAATATTAAAACTAGAGTTCTATTGTATATACATGTGTGCGAATCATTATTTCAACAATCCCAACTGTTTCTGTCTCTCGCTTAACGATACCTTGGACCCAGATAAGAAATTTAATGTTGGTCATAGAACCACGTGGCAAACCGGATGCTGCATTTGGACCGCATGGTGAGTACATGTTAAATAGTATAATTAAAATAAAATGTATTCAATAAAAGAGAAGTTAAGTAACAATGGCAGCCTGAACTGTAACTTTATATAAAAATTATTTTTTTATATAAATAAGCCAGAGTACAGAAACAGAGTGGGTGTATAAGAGTATATAACATAAAACGTAAACATAATATTACGAGTGTTAGGTTATGTTTTATTGGGTTAAGGAGATATAAAATCACAGTAAAAGAAATAGAATTTTCTTTTCTCTCTATTTAAAATGGCAAACGACAATGAAAATATCAGCCTCATTGTAAATGAAAGTCAAACAAGCGTAACCGAATCACAGATCATGAGTGAAGGAGCTGTTCACTCAACGCCAGTTCCGACTAAAAGGGCTGAAGAGAATTAAATAGCGAAAATGAGGCAAACACTTTTTAATATACAGAATGCTAAATTTGATGAAAAATTTAACGAACAGAAAATTGAGATTAGAGAAAAAATAATAATTTTAATGATAAATTTCATGAGCAAAATGTAAGTTTCGATAATTTCGATGAAAATTTTAACTAATTTGATGAGAAGTTCAATGAAATAAAAAATGAAATCAAGGAACGAAATGAGAAGTTTGATAAACAAAACAATAAAGTGGACGAGAATTACAAGATTAAAATGGGGGTACAAAATAGTAAAAAGTAAAATAAATTAATTGAGAACAAAGACGACAAGGTAAGTAGTGGAGAGAATTATGATAATAGAAGTAGAAATATGGTGTAAAGAATATAATTCTGTGAGTATTGAGAGTGGTGATAAAAGTATAATGGGAGTAGAATTTGATAGTGAGTTGATAAAAAGTGTTGATGAATTAGCGAGAAAGTATAGAGAGAATTTTAAGGTAGACGGGTTGCAGGGGGTAAATTTTTCCCTTAACGTTGTAGTCGGGGGTGAAGAAAAGGCTTCACGTGAGTATTTGGAAGACAAAAGGTCTGCAAATAGAGTTCCCTGGATATTTTGTGCACTTAATAGGTGGTGCAGTAATTATGAGTTAGTGTCCCCTGCATATACTGAGAGAGAGAGTGTGGATTGGTGTTATGGTGAGAAATATTTTGAGAGAGAGAGAGGTACTGTGATGAGAGAGAGAGAGAAATAGAGGGATAGAGATTTTTAATGTGAATAGGAATTATAGAGAATTGTGGAAAGGTTAGGTGTAGAGATGATGTATAATTATATTGAAATTTTACCTTGCATTGATATAGGAGCAGTAGATGATGCTATAAAAGATGATAATATGAATTACCGGAGTGTGACAGACAATACTAAAGGTGACAGGACCATACCCGATCATGATAAATTTTATGAGTTTGTGGAAAATTATAAAAAATTGAATAATCTTTCATTTATGATACTAATATAAGAGATTCAATAATAAATGATTTGTGTAGATATAAGATAAGATTATTATTTGATGATGGTGGATAAATTGTTTTATTTTGTAATGAACATTTAACTATGTGGACAGTGTTTTTGAAATGGATTGTTTTATGAACTGATTAATGGTCAATGATAAAGATTAATAAGCTGGATTGCATATTTTTTGTGTGTTAATGTTAAAAATATTTTATATTGCAATATGTTGTATATTATGTGTATTTTTGAGAAACCATGTATGTAATAGGAAGGAATAGCAAATGAGGAAACAGGAATAGGGTAATAAAGTGTGTGGTTAGGAGGTTGCTACAGGGGTAGCAACGGTAACAAATGTTAAATATAAAGCAAATGATGTTAATAATGGTGTTGAACGGAAAAATAATTCTGATTCTGTGGTAAAGAAATATTGAAATCAGGATAGCTGATAGATAAAATTTTAAAAGATAGATGGTTTGCCATGATAAAAGTTATGTTTTGAATTTTATATGATAGAGATAGATAGTTGTTGTTGTTTTGAAAATTTAAGTAATTGTTTCACGTGTTATGATCTTAATATAAGAATATATTTCTTTTGTGGTGGAAGGAGTAAAGTAGTGTTGACTGGAGTCCAGTCTTGGTAAAGATAGTAATGTAAAAGGAGAGAGACATTCTGTCTTAATCTTGTTTTTTTTTGTTATTTGAAAATTTAATAATTAAGAAAACCAATGCCTCTGAACATAAACCAATGTAGCTAAGGGGAGACATATCAGTTATGGATATGGGATTATACAAGGCCACTATTTAAAATTTTGCACTCAATGTTTCAGCGTTTGGTGATGCTGTGACGGCGGTCCTGAGCTGGCCTGCGTGTCAGAGCAGAAACGTTGAATGCCTAAGTGGCCTTGCGGTGTTGGGATCTCACCTGAGAAGTCCAGTAAGGTCATGCAGGTACGGTCATCATCATTGGACCAATGGTAAGTTATTGTAATTCTTTTTATGTAAACACTACAGGGGGTTGTGTCACCATATCTGAGCTGATCCTTTTAGAAAGTGTGAATGAGTCAATGAGAGTTTTTATGTTTCGACATAAAACCTCTCATTGAGGGGGTTTTGTGATGGTACAAAAGTACGTCTAAAGATTAATTGGTACAGAGAGAATAATTCTATTGTGTTTCTATACATATTTAAAAGTGGTTAGGTTAGGTTTCCCAAATGTATCATACACGACGCAGTTTTGCCAGTACAAGTCGACTTCAAGGTCATGGCGTACGTGCGGTTCTACACACATATTTGGACAAAGCCAGTTAAAAAACACTGTTGGAACGTCATCAATCGTGTAACAACGTAACAACTGTGACGCAGAACAATGGCGTCAGTCGCTTTAAACAATAGAGCGATGGCGGGGTAACCCTTCCACATGCGAAGACGGAACTAGTTGTTCGCCCCCAGTCTGCAGAATACCTTCACAGCGTTAACACGCCAAAATTTCGCTGGCGTATTTTTGCCAGCTAAAGTGTTTTTGAATCATCAATAAAATGTTAACTACAAGTAGACAGTGTTACTAAAGCAACAAGCAGCATAATGTAAATTCAGTGCGCAGAGGACAGACAAAACTGGAGAGTATACCAATCATCTAAGTACGCCGAACACCGGGGCTGCCATGGGGAACGTCTGAACTGCAACCCTCCCACTAATTCAAGAAAGTCAAAATTTACAGTAATATTCTTTTATAAAAATCGAGCTCGAAATTATGATAAACAAAATAAAATGTACCATTGATAAAGTACTTAATGAGAGAGTGTGAGAGAGAGAGAATGACGGCATTTACCAAACCGAGGCATTGGTTTATGTTTTAAGATTTAATATGAAACTGAGTAAATAATTTCAATCACAACTGCAGTATAGTAAATGTTTTTTGTGTCTAATTACATACTAGAAAGAAATAATGAAAGTAATTAATAACTAGTGGAGCGGAACTGCAAAGCCGCCATCTTGTTGAGTATATGACTCCATTTTGGTTTTGTATTTTGTAACATTGATCATGATACTTGACAAATATTAAAACTAGAGTTCTATTGTATATACATGTGTGCGAATCATTATTTCAACAATCCCAACTGTTTCTGTCTCTCGCTTAACGATACCTTGGACCCAGATAAGAAATTTAATGTTGGTCATAGAACCACGTGGCAAACCGGATGCTGCATTTGGACCGCATGGTGAGTACATGTTAAATAGTATAATTAAAATAAAATGTATTCAATAAAAGAGAAGTTAAGTAACAATGGCAGCCTGAACTGTAACTTTATATAAAAATTATTTTTTTATATAAATAAGCCAGAGTACAGAACAGAGTGGGTGTATAATGGTATATAACATAAAACATAAACATAATATTACGAGTGTTAGGTTATGTTTTATTAGGTTAAGGAGATATAAAATCACAGTAAAAGAAATAGAATTTTCTTTTCTCTCTATTTAAAATGGCAAACGACAATGAAAATATCAGCCTCATTGTAAATGAAAGTCAAACAAGCGTAACCGAATCACAGATCATGAGTGAAGGAGCTGTTCACTCAACGCCAGTTCCGACTAAAAGGGCTGAAGAGAATTAAATAGTGAAAATGATGCAAACACTTTTTAATATACAGAATGCTAAATTTGATGAAAAATTTAACGAACAGAAAAGTGAGATTAGAGAAATCAAAAATAATTTTAATGATAAATTTCATGAGCAAAATGTAATTTTCGATAATTTCGATGAAAATTTTAACCAATTTGATGAGAAGTTCAATGAAATAAAAAATGAAATCAAGAAACGAAATGAGAAGTTTTATAAACAAAAGAATAAAGTAGTCGAGAATTACGAGTGTAAAATGGGGTAGAAAATAGTAAAAAGTCAAATAAATTAAATGAGAACAAAAACGACAATGTTATCCTTATTCATACCCCGGACCATCCACAGCTCGACATTTCCAAAACCCTCACCAGTATGCACCATTTCATACCTATAACGATATTTCTCCCCACAACACTTCTGATACCTCCGGAAGTACTATACCACCCGACACCTAAACTGATGTTCCGGTTAATAACGATAATGTAGGTCTTTTGTTGTCTAGTGTTATTGACCAAACAAATACCAACTAAGCTTTTGTAAACTATTACCACTAAGTTCCAATGATGTTTCACATTTACGCATATGCTGTAAATTTGTTTAAAATTGTTTTTTGTAATAAACAAGAGTTTAAAAAAACCATTGTTTCATCATTATCACCCAGGTTTAAACACAATTTCAAATATAAATTTTCCATAAATTCAACAGGTTTAAACTCAATTTCAAATATAAATTTTCCATAAATTCAACAAATATTTTACAATTATTTTAACAAGGCAATTACTGGGCTTAATAATAGAGGAGGGCTGTAAGAGCATGGCCTTAAATCACCCCGATTAGCTATTTTGAAATGCAGTTTTAATAACACTTTCCTCAATCACCACCCATTTATTCCTTAAATGGTATGGCTTTTTTCAAATTTAAAAATATATTTAACTTTGAACTAACATTAAGATAAAGTTTAAAAAGCTGAACGAAAATGAAAAACAATTTGCTGGCATCACCTAATTTGGTTTTGAGAGTTAGGCCTATAATGTTAATTTGCTTTACTTACCTTAATAAAATCATCTTGATGCTGCTGTAGATTTTCTGCATGTTTCTGGAATTATTTTCCCCAGTGCTTGAGGCGATATGGCACACGAAAATTTCAAGTCTTCCATGTTTCTCCCAGTAGCCAAGTAGCGAAGTGTAGCAACGAGGCGATGTTCGGTATTGATTTTCTCATGTGAGTATCTTGCTTTGATATATGGAGTGTCAAAATTTCTAATAAATAATTGAATTCAACCTCAGTCATTCTTAAATAATTTTGATAGTCCTTTACATTGTTTACTCTGAGGTGATTTACAAGATTAATGTGAGACCACTTTCCTCTATCACGCAACCACTGCTTGGTCCACTCGGATCTCTTCTTCTGTTTTCTTTTAAAAACACCCAACTCATCTCGACCGCATTCAGAGGGAAACTGACGTTTGGACGAACCGTTGTTGGCATTTCCCTCTACTGTGTGCCCACGAACTTGGTTCGCCGAACCGAGATCAGCGAACCAGGTTCCCATGTGTGTAGGGCGCTTAAATGTTCACATACAGACAATCGTTGTAACGAAAACACTACGTAATTATTTACAAAAAACTACACTATTAAATACATAGTCCTATATGCACACCAAATACACACGCGCTGAGTATTTAATAATTTCATGAATAACGTGTAAATGACTCTTCAACTATCAAACTTAAAAATTATTAAACTCTCTACTTTATAACAATCATTTTTTTTGCAGCAGCGAGAGAGCAGTGTTCTGTACGTCGGTTTCATTGGGCTTTACGATAACAGTACCGTGTATTAATTTCCTTTTTTTTGGTGGAATGAAGTCTCCTCTGTGGCACGATATTTCTTTTCTGAGAAGTCGAACAGCTGGGGATATCTTGAACTGCAACGCGAGAGCGAATCGCACTTAATGTAGCTTTTAAAGTAGCAGTTTGTCGTTTAATCAATTCCAGTTCTTCTAACGCGGTTACACTGTTAAATAATTCAATTAAATCGCCTTTGAGTGCTTGTTTTTGAGTATCCATAGATGTCAAAAAACTTTCTCTTCTGCTGACTTGCGATAGAATTTCTTGTTTTCCGTCGTATCAATTTCGTCCTCCGTATGCACAAACAATTGATCGTTACTATTAACGTTCGACTCCAAACTACGTCCTGCTTTGTTAATCCTGCAGACAGCATGAATATGTTTACACATATTCCACTTAATACATGAATCTACACACGTGCATGAATATTTATGTATACACACATCACAATCTACACAGATCAAATTGTAATTGCACTGCACATCATTTTCATGTACTAAGTACATCTCTTTCACGCCAGAAGACGATGGTACTTTTCACCCGCTGCCTGTTTCTTCTCTGATAATTAGGTTAGTGTCGATTTCTGTGACAGACCTATGTCTTTTTCTAATGTCTTTCAACTTTGTAGTTAATTTGCCTTTGCTTAAGACAATAAGTCTATCAAACAACTTATCGCGGACGAAAGACATTAGACCAATTATCGCTTTGACCAAACGTTTTACATTTTTGCCGTGTAAATATACATATTTAATTGTATGGTGCATTCTTTCGATATGCGTGTTGGTGTTCAGACCTCCTTGACGTCGATGACAGTAGGCCCAAGACTGAATAATTTTTGAATACGTTTGAGCAAAATAAGTGCCGAATTCAGAAGTGTCTGGATCATCAAGTAGTCGCCTAATTGCTTCAGGCAGAATTCTTTCGAATGCAGAAGAGTCTCTCTCCTGCATTAATGTCCTGACGATTCTATAAACGTCACCCTGAGTAGTGTGTTGGAGAGAATACGGAGCCACCGATGGACGGGGGGTGGAGCTGATGACATCACGATCAGCTGATCATGACGTCACGAACAGCTGCCCTCTTGACCTACTTCAACAGCTAGTGACGTTACTGAAACAACAATGGGGTCATTGTTTCAGTGTTGAAACAATGGGTTCATTGTATTCTTTTGTTTTCCAGTGCCGCCTAATGTTTCAGTGTTGAAACAATAGCCTATTGTTTCAGTAGCGCCTCTTGTTTCCGTTAGCGTCTGTTGTTTTAGTAGCGTCATTGTTATTGTTCCAGTATCGTCTATTGTTTTATTATCACTATTGTTTCAATGCCGTCACTGGCTGTTGAGGTAGGTCATGATCGCGAGGTCATCACCACCACTACCTCCCCCCGGCCAAATGTTTCCGTATCCTCTCCATGTTGTATCGAGGGGGCGGGGCAGGCTGTGTGTGTGTGCGAATTTTTCGCAATATAATTCGCACTCGATCATTTCAATCTCATTCATTTCGGTCCAGCTCTCTTTCATTTCGGTCGCGGTCATCTCGTGGTCGATGCCGTGGTCGAGCTCTGGACAATGCGTCGCTCGCGAGTGTTGAGATAAGACTGAAGGGTTTAGCGAACGAACCTTGTGTATATTGTAACCAGATGAGTGTATTACTTATAATTATCTTCGTATTTACCTGTACTGTTTGAATCAATTAAATAAAATATTTAAAAAAAACTTTTGTAATTTTTTTCTCTTTTTTTCTACAATTAATTATTTTGCCTTTATTGGGTTAATTTATATTTTAAATTTTATTTTTTATTTTTGTTTATTTAATTTTAATTAGGGTTCGGGTTAAAAATTTATAATCATCCATATTTAATTCTTTCTTACTCTCTTCTTAATCTCAATCGTGTAGTAGAATTTAATTTGAAGAAAAGTTTTGCGTTAGCTGATTCGATTAGACAATCGATTCGTAATATAAGAATTACCTACTTCTTCGATTCGCCCAGCTGATGTTACTCTTTGCAAGTGTTCCTTCTTCTATACCTGAAATTCTTCTAACTTCTTATTTTTATAAATAAAACGCAATTAATTGATAACAAATCTCATTTAATGCAAATTGAGCAATTAATCGACTGTGGGGTCAACCGAAAACAGCGTTGTTAATAAAAAGTCTGACCAAGCGAGTCTATGTGTGTCAGTAATCCGTAAACATCAGTTACAACTTGAAACATACTTTAATTGTAGTGTCTATTACGGATTTCTTCAAATTATTTACAAATCAAAAATGATTATTTCGGAATGCTTTTTTAAAATATGGTACACGTTTCCGCATAAAATAAAAAATTACTGCTGTCTACACATGAATTACCCGCCATACCGATACTGTTGATATCTGTCGTTTAACTATGGGGACTTTATGTGATAAATCTTGTTACAAATCATTCGGACTTTCGCGTTTAAAAGTTGTGGTTGGTCATTTTTGCATTTACATGCACACGATTACAACATTGCAATGGATCACCAGTTATCTACATACACCTATGAAGTAGCAGCCACTCAACGATAACTGAAAAGTCGAAATACCCGTTCCGATTAATCGTGTTCCGAGTCGCGGGACCCCTCCCCGAGGCAACTAACAAGTACACAAGTACTACGAATATTACGAGTACACGAGTACAGAACCACTTTTGGTGTGTAGAATGTAATTAAGGAGTGGAAGTGTACAGTTTGCAAATTCCATTGCGATAAGAACGGGCAGAAAGGCTGTAGTTTTTTACGTCTCAGCAGTACACAATGACTGGTGTGAACAGTACATGTCTTTTGCTTGATTTGTGTAATAATACAATTACAATATTATTATTATTTGCTTTACGTCAGAAACAATAAACGTATAATTCTTTTTTTAAGCCAGCTGTGTGACTGTACACACACACACACACACACACACACACACACACACACACACACACACACACACAGACTTGCTTCCCCTCACATCCATAACAAGTATGACATTAACAACAAGTTCACCACTCTGTTTATACTGGACCGTTTTTTGTTGGATTCCTTGGATGCCACGTGTCTTTGTATACATCCCCTCGTGTTGTTTTATATAGTTAACTGCAGCGTTCCTGGTTTAAGGTGATATCGGTCATGTTTTGTACTTACTTTTCGCCATTACATTTTTTTGTATATTTTTTTAATTTTTATGTATGTTATTTTTGTAATATCTACGATTATTTTCTTAATTATACTTTTTTTAAAGGCTTACCACCTTTTTACATTGATTAAACATTGTATTTCTGTATATGGCCTATTACTTTTATAATACCTAATATTATTTACTACTTGTTTAGTATTTTTCATCTTTTTAGTTGTAAGAGGTTGGTAATACGTTTGTTATTTTTCCTCTTGCTGACCAGCGGGAGCCGAGGTTTTTTTTATTGGCTCTGTTACTTTTTATTGCATAGTTAGTTACATATTGTTGTGCAATAGTTCCACTCATTAGTCGAACAAGAGGGGATTGTCCGTCTATATTGTAACGTGACGTTCCTTCCCATTACACAAAGAAAATACATATTAAATAAACAAAATAATATAGAAATAAGAGTAAACCCTTGTTAGAAATAACATAATAAAAAGTACAATACTATTAAAGAATGAATCAATGTACCTTAGTATAATACATTTTAGGTTAGTTGTCTCCAAGTCGCTTATATTAATATAATAGACGTATTTACCAGATATCCGTCGTGCGCATTCAGAGACTTCTTAGCCGGAAGAACAGTATACCAGAAAGAAAAAGAACCGGCGTATACAGGATGAATTGCGGCTCATGCGATATGTTCTACATAGGCCAAACAGGCAGACCGTTTGAAGAAAGATATAACGAACATTTTCCCAGAAGCGAATTGCATAAAACAACATCAAATTTTGCCAGACACCTGATGCTATGTAATCATAACTACAGTGATTTTGAGACAAATTTCCAGCCCATGCATTGCTGCAGGAAAGGAAAATACATGGACGCACTTGAGGAATATGAAATATATAAAGCCGTCAAAACCAACAGTGATTATGTCTTGAACGATAAACTTACATTTTCACATAACATATTGTACGACACGGCAATACTTGCACACGGGCGCCGGTAAATAGAAAGTTACAGTACACACGGGCTATAATAAACAAAACAGTTTTATCAGTGGATATATAAACAGTGAATCAGTCGATTGATAATGTCCACGCGAGAAACATAAAATTTCATGCTCGCGTATGTGAATTTCCGCTGTCGTAAAAGTGCACTTTTAACTTTTACTGTAATGATTTTGGTATTTTAATTTTTTAACGATCTCTAATGAGTGATCAAGTTTTCTGAAGATGGCAATTCGTTGCCGAAACGCGTCATAAAGGACAAGAAAAACGAAGTCGCACGACGGATACCTGGTAAATACGTCTATTATATTAATGTACCTCAGATTAAGGAAAAGTGCTGGATATAAGACTATGTAACTAAAATTGGAATCATAATTACCTAAGGGGGAAAATAAGGGTCTTGGCTCACAAAGGAATGCCGCCTTTCCCACGGTCTAGATCAAAGAGATGCCGCCGTTCCCACGGTCCAAGGTTTTTTCCCACGCTCCCCCACCACCAATGGACCAGCAGCATCCCAAAGGAGCACAGCATCCGCGAATTTCCGCGAATAAATTTTTTTATTTTTTTTTATTTGATTTTTTTAATTAAATTGATTTGCATATCAAGGGGGTTAGTGGTGGTGGGGTGGGGTTCAATGGACCACCCGCATCCGCGAATTTCCGCGAATATAATTTTTTATTTTTTGAATAAAGCTGATTTGCATATCAGGGGTGGGTGGTAGGTGGGGGGTTCCAACTTGATGCAATATAATGTATATTAAAATATATGATCAGGGTTACCAACCTTTGCATGAGTTCAATTTTGTTGCGTGTTATAATGTATATTAAATCTATATGATCAGGTTTACCAACCTATGCATGGGTTCAAACTTGTTGGGTGGTGGGTGGGGGGTTCCAACTTGATGCAATATAATGTATTGCAACGTAACAAATTGCAAATTTAATATAATTTAAATTTGTGGAGCCCCACGATCTTGGAGCGCCAAATTTATGCAACGTTACATATACATAAAATAGGCGTGACCGGTCTCACGTTCAAGATTGACAAATTACGTACCAATATAACATTTAAATTGGGTTTAAGGTGTATCTGCAATAAGAACTCTATGTAACTTGAAACGGTAATTAAAATTTATTTGATACTATTAAAAATTGTGCACATGGCACTGACTTCGATTTAAAACATTCGTTATTATTTGTTATTATGCCGTAAGGCTTAAGCTATATACATCCTTACTGACTAAATATTCTATTCTACTAATTATTGTATAAAAGAAAAATCTCATTTTCAGACTACTCAGTCAATTAATGTGTTTCAAAATATTAATATTTAAATATTTTTTTCTATATTGTAATGTATTCAAAATATTAATAGTTATTGAATTTATCTTTTGTTTCTCAGTACTGTTTTCTCAAATACTAATTGTTTTCATTTAAATGCTTTGTAATCATTTTATATCATATTAATTTGAGCTCTTGTTACGTTAATCGTATTTCTAAAACATCTATGATTTTAATTCTACTTTACAAAAAACATTGCTCTTACTTTTAAATAATATAGGAATGTCTTTAATTGTCTTTGAGTTCTTTGTATGATTAAGATATAAATAAGTTGTTTATCACCTTATTGTCGTCAATCATACTCGATCATTTTTGATCCATCGGTATTCGTCCTCGTCTCGCCTCTAGCGTCGGCTGTCTCTCTTCTCCTCTTGTCCAGCGTCGGCTGTCTCTCTTCTCCTCTTGTCCAGCGTCGTAACACTCTCTCTCTCTGGAACACTCCTCTTGTCCAGCGTCGTATCTCTCTCTGGAACTCTCCTCTTGTCCAGCGTCGTATCACTCTCTTATCTAGTGTCGAATCATTCTCTGGAACTCTCCTCGTGCTGTTTCTGACGTTAATGGATCTTCTTAAGTAGTGCTGTTATTAATTAAAATGATTGCCTTTACAGCTTAGTTACATATTTGTACGTAACTGGCAAATTTGAACTGTTTACAAAAAAAATAAATACGCCGTGCTGACGGGCATAAGCTCCCGCTGCACCGTGGATGATTCAAGAAAGAGAACCACTGTAGCTTGCGTGTCCTATTTATACCCATGTCTTGGTCGACACCTGCAGTGGTACGAAATCGACATGTTAGAAACTGTCTCTGGATTCAGTTCCCCCACTCTTTGTCAAATTCGCTATTTTTTATATTTCTGCGAATTGCAGAGTCCTGTAAGTATACTCTTATACTTATCTTATAACTATTTTTACAACACATATTCACTGTAATTTTGGACATTGCAACTTAACCCTTTCGATTTGTACACAGTTATTTCACTATTACACTCGTACGGTATGGCACTTTCGCGTGGTTTTCGTACACAGTATTTAGTAAATTTTATTACATTTTATTGTGCTTTTGGATTTTAATTCTTAATTTTAGTTTATGAATAATTACGGAAAAACACTAATTGTGCAATTATTTATCTTGGGGTGGCAAACTCGCCTGCAGAGACCTGCGTTCACACACACTAGCAAAATACTGGTGTACACACTTTCAGTTACATTTGTGTGTGTGTGCACGTCTATTCAGGTCGAAACACCTGTTCATATTTTTGTCTGAGCCAAGCTTGCAATCCCTGACATGCTTATTTCTAATATATTATTAATTATTTACAGTTTATTAGGTAAATTTAAATTTTTATATTCTATGCTCAGTACATCACTTATTTGTACTGTCGCAGTATATTAAAATATATGATCAGGGTTACCAACCTTTGCATGAGTTCAAATTTGTTGCGTGTTATAATGTATATTAAATCTATATGATCAGGTTTACCAACCTATGTATGGGTTCAAACTTGATATGTGTGTTATATTGTATATTAAAATATATGATCAGGGTTACCAATCTTGCATTATTGTGTATAGAACATATCTGTCAACATTTTTCTGTGGTGGGAAATTCAAACTATATGAGCAGACGCATTATTAAATTGTCTCTCTCTCTCTCTCGCTCTCTCTCTCACACATTTCTGATTACTATACACGAAATTACATATTGTTTTCTGCTCGTACGCAAGGAGTATATCCTTTGCAGGTAAGTGATATTTTAAAAAATGATTTACAACGTCAGACTAAAAATCATATTTTCAAGATAAAGGGTTGTGTCAAGAAATAAAATCATACTACGATCACATAAACACACACACACACACACACACACACATGACATATGTTTATGCGTCGTATACATGTAACAGAAATAATGTATTGCTGTCTCTATGTGTTTATGTAACGTCTCTGTCTCACATCTCTAGACGCAGTTACCGATCACAATATTATTCCTCAAAAAATCTGTTGTACAACATCTCTCGCTCTCTCGCCCGCAGATGTCGGAAGAAATTCCTAGTTTATAATGTAATTACCTGTGCGTGTGCTGTTACAGATGACAAATCCATACGTTAACGACTCCACAATAAATGTTAGCCTATTGTGTGTGTGCTATGTAAATTGTTTGTACATCAATGAATAATATAATCGTGCTAGTTTTAATGTAATGCGTATTGTGTATTGCTGCTGCTGCTGCTGCAAACGTCGGTAGAAATTCCCACATTCAAATAGTTGACAGCACCAATAAGGTATGATTTGAATCTTTCGGTGTAGCATTTCACATAATTTAATGTACTTTACAAATAGTTGCTTACATGTTTAGAGGTTTATAGTGAAATAAATTAAAATAAACCATAATTTGTTTAAATGATTAAATATATATAATTCACCACTGTGCACAAACTTAAAATATATAGTTTACAAACCGTTGTAATAAAATTTTCAAAAATACATTTTACATTGATTAAATATATATATATATATCACAACAAACATTGTTATATAAAATAAATACAATATTAATAATAATCATAATTTTTGACATTGTAAGATTTTTAAATAATAATAATTTCACGGCTGTAGATACAGTCCACACGGAAGTTTATCTGTAACATAACAATACAGCCGATATTAGAATCACTGATACGATAAATATTCAATTATCACACGCACACGCACTGTCAGTGAAAAGAAAGAATCAAATGCGTTAAGTAAGTAAACTTTTTCAAGTATGTGTCATTTTCATAAAGTTAATGTGCTTTCAAATAATTTCTAATCGAACCAAATATTATTCAACGAAACTCTGTAAAAATACTAATTAGAATCAATGATACATTTATCACGTACATACAAATTCAGTTATTAAAGTGTTAAGTACAGGGAGTTGAAACTACACACGCACACGCGCGCGTGCACACACACACACACACAAATCAATAAATTGTTTGTTAACACGATTGCTACTTACGAGGTTAGGACACAATCTCCACCTGCATTGTTTGATTCCTCGTCCCTCGATACACTAAATGTAGTTCTTTGGGTGTGATATGTCTGAGCTCCTCATTCGTGAAGACAGCTGCATACCTCTTGGGAAGATAGACACGATACTGGTGGTCACCATCCTCCAACGTAGCAAGCACAGGGTTCCCATATTTTGTGTCCACATTTGTTAAGACTATGATGGGATATTTTTTATTCACTGTCAATTCTGAACACCGCTTGTACTCGATAGCACTTACAGCATTAAACTTTACAAGAAACGACATTATTAGAAGAGAGAGAAAGACGCTAGTGAACACGTCTGTATCAATCGAGAGAGAACCAAACAATGACAGAATATTCGACACAAAAGGACAATACAATGTGATAGTGGTGGTGGTAACGTCGTCATCAGAAAAGTCTGTGTCCCACTTTCATTTACGGCTTTGCATGTATGAACATGTCCCCCCCCCAAACGAAATTAGAGACATCAAAAATATAACAATGTCATTAGGAAAGTCCACATTCCACTTTCATAAGGAAATAGTCACCGCTTACGGCTATGCATGTATGTACATGTCCCCAACAGAATTAGAGATATAAATGTCATCATTCGCTGTGACCTACTTTCTAAATTTGTTACATTCAAAATGTTTGTTTAAAGCAAAAATCATGAATCATCCATTCCCGAATAGCATGCACTTTATAGTTTGTGCAGTGGCCAGAAAAATTGAAATGTCTAAGACATTCTGTTCCGTGAAATAGATACGGTATGTTTTTAGGACAACCAAAGTCATCAAGATTGATGATATTATTGTGTATTATCTTTGATTGTAAAAAACGTTTTTTCTCAAAACCCTTCACAAACACATATTTATATATACG
The DNA here is from genome assembly GCA_034769895.1 of Magicicada septendecula. Taxonomy (NCBI): domain Eukaryota; kingdom Metazoa; phylum Arthropoda; class Insecta; order Hemiptera; family Cicadidae; genus Magicicada; species Magicicada septendecula. The sequence goes on along the minus strand of JAWRYS010001965.1, from coordinate 17,759 downwards.
TGTATGTGATGTTAACAATGAAACAAGATTGTCGTACGGTGTCTCTCCTTCGCTCCATCTAAGTCTATGATAATTTGACGTTAACCAGTGATTTGTCCTAGCGTATTTTGGATTCGTAACGGATGTAGCAGGTGGAGTAAAAATCCAATGTCTACCAGCAAATCTCAGAACGTCCATGATTGACAGTTCCTTCACAATATATTTTCCGTTGTCATCGAAAAAGCACTGGAAGTCAATTATAACTGCAGTGTTATCCATAATACTGTAAGACAAAGAAACCACACATTACAAACTCTATATATATATATTATGTTTAAACACACAAATATCGTTGCGATATTAATATGCGAACTTACGTTTACAGACGTCTGGACTGAAGCGTCGAGAGACATCAACTGACGAAAGAAACAAGTGTTGGGGGGGTACTATACATGGAGACGAATTTTTTTAGCAGGTGGGGATGGGTCGTCATCATTGTTTTCCATGTTGATGCGACGTATTCGATAATGACCGTACGCAAGTGTATCACGACCATTGTCTAGTATATAGCGCTTATAATCATACGGTGATAACGCTGCTTATTTACCCGCATCGTGTACAGCGTATGATGACCAAACAAAGCGCACTGGCAGAAAACTGACAAAGATCAGTGAGACACTTGCGATACATATCGTGTCGTAGACTCCTCTTAATCCCAATTCGAGGTACACCTTTACATACACGTTTTTGACAGTCTTTGCTAGGATCTTCGTGGGCCACAAGGAACGAATAACATTTCGCTCGGAGACCCACGAATTCTCTAATAGGACGACCACACGTTTCGTCCTTGAACAGTCCGACAACCTTTTTGTTTTTAAGGCTATAACAAGGATGAGACGTAGGGTAATCCGATGTGTCAAAAACGTGTAGGTCCTCCTTCATGTCTGCATAAAGTCAGATGTTTGAATACTATACATCAGACTGTCTGTATCTGTCATTAGCAATCTAACGTTACGGCCGTACTTGCCGACAGCGTAACGATAATGAAAGTCATACATTATCGTTTTGCTAACTTCAAGCACCGTGAAGCCGACATACATGGGACGGGAAAGAACGATGGATTTTTTACGGAGTGAGAGCCCCACCAGATCGTTCGTATAACGTATCATACGTTTCAGCCTAGGTGTGGAAACTAGTTTTTGAAGCCGTCGTTCATCTGAGACTAGTTCAAAGTCTATATGTTTCCGTACGTTCTCCAGCGACTTGCCGTATACGGCGTTGTTCATCAGTTTGAAAAGGTCTTTTTCAAAGCTGTTGACGGCTGCTTGCCTCTTGCGGGTGTTGAAATCGATAAACGGTTTCAACCAAGCTCTTTGCTTAAAACACAACACCCTATGAGTCGCTTTCAGCTCTAAACCAAGACTTAAATACAACTTCAAATTTCGATAATGTAGAACGTAATTTTGTTTGTCCTCCAAAGTCGTTAACAACTTCTCTACGGATGACATTGTTGACCCTGATTCGTTATACGATGATCTGTATATACTCTCGTGTAAACGTTTGGAAAAGGGAGAAAGGATATCGGGTGTTACGCGCTGGCGCACAGGTGCAAGCGGGTAGTCGGAATGCAGGTCGTGTAGTGTATCGGGATAGTGTAGGTCGACCTCGAGGATATACCCGATGTCGGAATCATCACTCACATTACGTAAGTCCAAAGACTCGATTTCGTTACGATCGAACCATCGGAAGTCTGCGAAATGGAGTGGTTGCGACATGGCTGCACCGTATAGATTGTTACAGTCCGTATACAGAATGAAGGAGGTCGATTTCGAAACATCGTACTGATCTGGGATCAGAGGGTTGTTAGCGATGGCATGACGGTTGGATATAATAGCAACGCCTTCGCGGACCACAGACTCAACAAACAGTTGTTGATTTATATCTATCAACAGCTCTAATTCGACCCCTGTCATTTTTAGCATCGCGTTCCAAGCGAGACCGGGAAGCGAGTAAAAATGACAGGGGTCCAAACAGTAATCGCGTAAGGCCATGTCCCGAAAACTTTCAAAGACATCGGCCAGCAGCATTACGTCTGTCAACAAATACAGATCATGGTAATCTCCAAACGTACGCAGATTGAATGCACTCCACACGTTTTGTGCTTGCTCGTAATCTGCGTCCGAAATAGACGATTCCATCAACCGGTTATCAAAGTGTCCACGAGCGGGTAGACTTGTTTCGTTGAACCGATCAATACTGTCAACGTACTCGTAAGGGTATAACCCCTTGCGTACGAGCAGATTGGTCTGTTTGTCGAAACCCCGTCTAAGCATTTCCTCTCTAAGCAAAGGAAATTGGCTCCCGGACGTGGACAGATTGGTGACGAGTGTGTCCAGAGAGCGATTAAGAAATTGAAAAGAGTCTACGACACGCAAGGGACCCAGGGAGAACGACACGTAACGCTCACTAGATGTTGCAATGCAGGATACGTACTGGTCCTTATATTTTCTTAAACCCTGCATTAAATGGTGACAGTCGTAGCCACGAAGGTTGTGAAAGAAGACGGGGATATGACGAGGCATCTTGTAGCTCAGATTACAGCTATTGTGGGCTGCTCCCAAGAATTTCTCCGTAAGATGACAATGATTACGTACCTTGTCATCGTCTGTCAAAGGGCGCTCACACAAATGGCAAACGGTGGCGTTAGTGAACACAACATTGTCATCATCGGACATAATTAATTGTACGTTATGACGTATTACCTTCATCATATCCCGGCGTTTTTCATCAACCACGAGAAGAAAGTGTCTACAACGTTTTCACCACGATATACTTTAGCCTCCCTCCAGAGACTGTGAGCGTGATCAACGATAGCATAGGAGAAACCTGACGGAATATGCATCGCTGCGTATGATGTGGACGATACAGGAGGAGGAGGTATTTTCTGGCGGACACCACTGCTATCAACTGAGTAGAAGTCACCTAAATCTTTCACTGTCGTCGGGATGTCGTTACCTGGTGAACACGATTGAAGGGGGGTGATAAGGGACTCGAAGTCGGCGTAGACGGTAAAGGGTACTTTGAGACAGTGTGCGTAATTTTTAAATGACATAAACTTCTCCTCCTCTGTGGGCATTTTGGTTTTCTGTTCACCATAAGGTGTACAGTAGGGGAGATGTTCGGACAGACCATGTTCTGTGGTGAAACGATGCAGGCAGTAGTCGTAGTAAAATGATTTATTGCTACATTTTGTTAGGGAAAATAACAATTTATTAATGCTACTGACAAGACAGTAGTGTTTTCGGCTATTTGTATCGGACAGAAGCAAAAGATTAACATGATGTAATCTGTCCTTATTGGGGGTAATTCTTAACGGATAAACCTCATTTTTTGATTCGTTTCTGATATTGTCTTCTATATCATAGCCGAAAACGTTTATAGAAATGTTAAGATTGTGTGTTTCAAATTTAGAAATTGAGTTTATAGAAACAGGGTACTCGATACCGGACATATTTATTGTGTTTATGAATGAGAGGTATTTTGAAACACGTTCTTTATTATGTTCTTGAGGGTGTATGTGGGCTAGAACAGACCATAGAAAACACATTTCATCTTGGGAGTTCTTGATGTTGACTACTGCCTTGGTGAGTGAGAGTTTTCGCGGGGTAGGAATGTAGGAGGACGCTGCTAGCGGCCGGTACCGTCCAACAACCAGTTCCAGCTTCAGTAGAGCGTCCACCGACCATCCGCTCCCGTCACGGGTAAAATTGGATATGCTATTCGTGATTTTGTCGTATGATCCGTCTAGTAGACAGTTCAACTCGTCGTTGTCGTCCGTGAGCAACGTACGACAACGTCCGTGGAAGACAGCGTCTTTGGTTACCTCTTTTTCTTCGCCGCTGTCAACATCTAAAACAGTTTTAGTGAAACGTATCCTGCACGCAATATGCCATTTGATACTACGTAAACGTGCTTGTTCTGCCAGAATATCCTTGCACAATAAAGGTCGCACCTCAGTCATTATCGATAATATATCTTGATCTCCCGTGTCCGTGTACACGGGCAGGTAATTAAATGTTGTGAGGGATCCTCTAATACTGGTGTTTCGTACGATACAAAATCGTGTCATAACTGAAACAATAGAAACATGTGTATTAGCTAATAGGAATGATGAATAACACACACACACACACACACACACAAATTCATGTTTGTGGTAAATAAATACATAGTACACGTTAGTAATACGTTAGTTTATTGCAAACTGTGAAGATGGCAGCTACTCCCGATTTTAGTATTGAAAGTGAAAGAAGAAAATCGTTCAAGTATTGGGAAGTGACGTTTGTCAGCCCCGACGAGTTAGCGTTTGCCGGGTTGTACCGCTATCCGCTAAATTATGATGTTTGTGGACATAGTATGTCATTCATAGACGATAGAGTTAAATGCTTTTGTTGCGGAATTGAATTAGTTCATTGGAGAGAAGGTGACATACCTATGGTGGAACATGAAAAATTTTCTCCGTCATGTCAATTTCTAAACGATGTCAAGAGACAATTCATTGGGGAGAAGGTGACAAACCTATGACGGAACATAACAAATTTTCTCCACCATATCAATTTCTAAACAACGTCAAGAGACTATCTTGTACATGTTAGACAGAGTTGGATCATATGTTAATTCATATCAAACAAGTTTGGTTTGCTACATAATTATAGAGAGAGACAATTGGTATTTAAAAATTTTTACCTTGTTGAGGATGTTCCTGTTCCTGCTGTTGTTGTTGTTGTTGTTCCGGTTCTGCTGAAGGTCGGACATGATGATGATATTCAGACCAGAGAGTGAATACTGAAAAACAAAGAAACTGTTATACGTATATATAGTATTTTTTTAAAAGCTGGTATTATGTTAGTGTATCTTAAACTATGAACAACGCACGCAAGACTATAGTTCTAGAGCTACACAGAGCAGCGAGAAGGAATTTCGTTAGGCGCGCGGTTGAATTGAAGGGTCTACACGACTTGTACCAGGCGGATCTTGTGGAGATGATACCATACGCTCGAGTGAACAAAGGGTACAAGTACACGATGACTGTGATCAATGCGTTTAGCAAGTACGCGTACGCTGTACCATTGAAAACAAAGACAGGAAAAGAAGTAACGCGCGCACTAGAACCTATACTAACTGCTAATCGAATGAAATATTTACAGACGGACAACGGGAAGGAGTATTACAACAGCACAGTACAAGCGTCGCTAAAAAAGTATAATGTGAAACATTACTCAACCTATAGCGAGAAAAAAGCTTCCATAGTGGAACGTTTTAATCGCACACTGAACACACACTTGTATCGAGCTTTCAGCGAACAAGGACACTACCGCTGGCTGGATCTACACCTATATTACTGAAATCGTACAACAATACCGTACACAGAACCATTGGTATGAAACCTAGTCAAGTGAATGACGCCAACGAACATATAGTGTTGGAACGAATAAGGAAGAACACAGCGCCTAAAATCAGTCCAACGAAACCGCCCAAATTTAAAGTCGGTGACCGTGTTCGTATAAGTAAGCACAAAATGACGTTCGCCAAAGGTTATACACCAAATTGGACTAACGAAATATTCACTGTGGATAAAGTACAATCCACTACCATCCCCGTCACTTATCTGCTAAAAGATCATCTGAACAAAGTGTTGAAAGGTGGTTTTTACGAGCACGAGATTAGTAAGTCCAAAGTCGGCGACGTATACCTAGTGGAAAAGGTGTTACAAGTCAAAGGTGACAGAGTGCGTGTTCGTTGGCTTGGTTTCGATGGTAAACACGATGCATGGATACATAAGAAAGATCTAATATAAAAAGGTGACAGCACGTGCTGAAAACAGTATGCTTTCGGTATTCACAAAGATGAAGATTGTACAGCAAGCAAACAAATTACCAATAAAGGATATGGACTTTTTGGCTGGTGACGAAGGCAGTGCTAAACGTAAACATGGTCCGCTATTACAAAACAGTATTCGCTGTATCGTTACGGGCCCAAGTTCCTTTGGGAAATATAATGTGCTATTCAACCTACTGTTTGATGCCAACGGTCTACGTTTCCGCAACTTATACGTGTTTTCAAAATCATTATTTCAGCCAAAATACAGAATGCTAGAAACAGTGATGAAATCACTCGCTGATGAAGGTTTAGGTTATCACGCATACAGCGAGAACGAAGAAGTCCCACTACCGAGTGAAATCACTGGTCTCGACTCTGTTATCGTATTCGATGACGTATCGTGTGAAAGACAAAACAATATTCGAAAGTATTTTGCTATGGAGAGACATAGCGGTGTGGACACAATCTATCTATGTCAGACATATAGCCAGATACCGAAACAATTGGTGCGTGACAACGCTAACTTGTTGATATTGTTCAAACAAGACGATCTAAATTTACGACATGCATACAACGATCACGTCAACATGGATATGAAATATGATGCTTTCAAAGACGTCTGCACGGATGCGTGGAAGGATCGTTATGGATTTCTAGTCATAGACAAAGACTCGTCAATAAATGAAGGTAGATATAGAATCGGCATTGATCGATTCATAATTGTTTCCAGCGAAGTATAAAAGTGGTTGCACTGTAGTAATGTAATCAGTCCTCTTGCTAACACGCGATGGCGATGAATAAGGAGGAACGACTTACGTATGATATAGATACGATAAGCAAACAACATAAGGAAAAAATATCATGCATTACAACACGGTATCAGAGAAAGCGACGACGAGAAGTTCAGAAAAAATTACAGACCGATTCTGGAACCGTTAGAAGCTATTTCACGAAAGTTAAGTGGTGATATGATGGAGGAGGAGGAGGAGGAGGAGGAGAAGCAGCAGATAAAACAAGAAGAGCCTACACAACACGTAATAACTGAAACCGAAAGTGGCACGCAGAGTCATACCGCTTCTCATTTCAGTGACGATAGCGCATGGAACCCTAACGCTTCACATTTCAGTGACGATTCATTAGCAAACAAATATATGCGTTTGTGCGAATCGGCTGACTGTAAACGGATTATAGAACGTATGTATGGTGTTCGATACGAGGCCGGTAAATGGATGATAGGTGATTCAAATGTGAAAATCGATGATAACGACAACTTTCATGTCAAAGGAAAAATTTACGAGAGTATGCCCGGTCTGTACAAACTTTTGTTTATGAAACTACCGAAAAAATACAATAAGGACGATATGAGGAAATACAAGTCCATACTAATAGGAACCAACGGAAACAAACAAAAATATAAACACAATACGCGAATAAACAGTAACAGTGGCGTCAAGTACCGACTAGTAATGTCTAAATTGTTTGCATCGAGTGCACGAAAACGTACAGAGAGTGGCTATATGGAGATGAAGCCGAATACTGCAATCGATTACGTACATTGGGATGATCCTAACGAGTTTGTTAATCGATTGAGAATGTTAATGGCTTCTTAAAGTAGTGGCCATACTGGTCATAGGAATTAAATCATTTCGATATTGGAAGAATTACGTGAAGCCAGCATTATCATGTAAAAGCAGACGCACCGTTCTATGACCACCAGTTCTTCATAAATATGAGTGTAGACAAGTTCGGTAGACACGAAAGCACTGTAAGAGTGCGAAAAGAAACTCATCGAAGTCTGCGTGACGATATCGCTTTAGGAGTGACTAACGGCGGTCACTTTGATGTGAAAAACAAAAAGATACGCAACTTGGGTGATCCCAAAGAGCTGCACGATGCTGTTTCTTTACAGTACGTAAAGGATGTGCTTACAGTACAAGAACGACGCTATCGTAGACGCAAAAGATCATCGAATAATAATGCTAAACGATCCGCTTAAATCAAGAGATGCGGCACAAAACGATACGTAGACGCAAAGAGTTTGAGAAAAGATCGTGCAGGTAACGTAATCGTTGATGACTGTCGGCTAACTCACGTGCAAGCGCCAGTCGCTAGCAAAGACGCTGTGAATTTGGAATTTTTATACGACAACGCAATCAGTTTGCAAAGCAATGCTTTCTACGCTGGCGAAAGAAAAATTACGAATATAGCGGACGGAGTAGCTGACACAGAAGCAGTCACTGTGCGACAAATGCACGAATTAAAACTACATATAAAGACTGAATTGTACAAGGTCACTCAGGTATTTCACGCTCATATAATCAATCTAATAAAGTTTGTCTATAAATATCAAGACAGCGCGACACAGCGTTCGTTCAGCCCTGTCTGAATATATTGAAGAGGTGGGACGTTTAATAGACGTTCTCGATACGGAAACGGAAATTAAGGATTGGAGATCTGTTTACAAGAATGCACGTACTACTTCGTAAGAAAAGAATGGGGCGTGGTGTAATTGGAAAAATACTTAAAAACACCGTGCTCGCTATCGTTTCGTCAGTACCTACTTTGATTAATCGAGCGGTGGACGCATTGCCAGTAGAATTACACCTACCCGGCTACCGATTCTGTGGACCCGGAACAAAACTCAAAGAGAGATTGGCACGCGGCGAGCGCGGAATCAACGAGCTGGACGAAGCCTGTCGCGAACACGATATCGCCTACGCAAGGTACAAAGACAACAGTCGAAGACGTATAGCTGATCGCGTTCTTGCCGACAAAGCGTGGGAACGAGTGAAAGGTTGGAATTCTGGTGTTAGTGAAAGAGCGTATGCTGCAGCCGTAGCAGCCGCAATGAAAGCAAAACCAGCAGTGGGTGGAGGGAGCTCGCGTAGTGGTTGCAGAAAAAAGAAGAAGGGTTCAAAAATTAAACGTCAATCCGCGGGCAAACGCAAAACGACCTTCAAACATAAACGTAACAACACCAAACGCAAAACAGTCTCAAGGCATAAACGTAACAATAAAATAGCGTCAGGTCTATACCTACGTCCTTGCAGACAAAAAAACTAATTTGCATACCAGTGCGTGCATTGTCCGACAGCGATTTGTATGTGTACGAAAACTTTTGAAAATACCTTATTTCAGAGGAGTTTTTATGCGTAACACTTTACCGCACAGACCGCCTTGGAAGAACGAGAGTGCGGTTGTTAATCTGGACAGTGCAGAAGGACCTGGTACGCACTGGGTTTGCTACAAGAAGCGAAACAACAGAGTTTACTACTATGAGGCGTATGGTAATATGCGGCCACCTCTTGAGCTGACACAGTATTTTGGAACCGACACTGACATTTACTACAATTACGAGCGTGAACAGCCGCCACACACAGTCATTTGTGGGCATTTATATTTGGATTTCTTAATGCGTGAGTGATCAGTAAGCGACAAGATGTCTTCGCTGTCGGTCACCTAAGCAGGTACGAATGCTACCGCTCTTGTATGTGACTTTTTCCCGCTTCTCGAACTAACAAACGGCGAATGGTATGTAGGTCTATTGGACTTTACTACATACAACAGTATACCGAACGTGGTTGAGGGGAAAAACAATGTGTTTCCAGTACTACGGGACGGAACAACGTGGGACTTGATAACTTTACCTACGGGTGCTTATGAAATCGGCGACATAGAAGCCTTCCTCAAAAAGCAGTTAGGAGACTCAAAGATTAGTCTACGTCCTGACAACAATACACTGAAATGTGAACTGACTTGTGCACTGGATATTGACTTTCAACAAACAGCGTGCGGTATCGGTGATATGTTGGGTTTCAAAGAAAAGCGTCTGCTTGAAGTGAATACAACTCACACGTCTGACGCCACAGTTAACATTAAAAATAAAAGTGAACAGTATACTGATAAGGTGTAATATAGCGCAAGGATCATACAAGAACGGTAAAAACGAGCACACGCTGCACTCATTCTATCCGTCAGTCGAACCAGGATTCAAAATAATTGAATCACCTACAAACGTCATATACCTACCTGTGAATGTGAGTCGTTTGGACAACATAACATTATCTTTACACGACCAGGACGGTGACGTAATAGATTTTCGTGGAGAAGTCATCACTGTGCGTTTACATCTAAAACGACTATAGACATGGGCTTGTACTTTGTTTCTCCGCCACCGCTGCTACCACAGTCGTCAGAAATAAAAGAAGAAGAAAGATCAGTTAGGAAACGCATCAGTACTCGTTCGAAACTGAAACGATTAACATCGGTTAACCGGCGTTTCCTGATTTCACTGGGTTTTGTTGTTGTTGTAAACAAGTAACATGGCGAGTGGAATATTATCTGTGGAGCAGCAACCGTTCTTTGAAGACAGTATCACGCACTTTTCATTTCACTCACACGCGCCGTACGCAACAACAAGATATGGAAACAATATGAAATACGCGTGCCAATACAACAACAGGACGTCTTTACACTACCGTCAGAAAGTTTCCTCTACATCGAAGGCAAGTTGGTTAAAAACCCTAGCGTGCCTGCAGATACTGCGCTGAATGTGTAACTGTTGAACAATGCTATAGCATTTCTCGTTGAAGAGATTCGTTACGAGTTGGCCGGAGTGGTAGTGGACCATACCAGAAACGTCGGCGTTACGTCAACTATTCAAACTTTTCTATCACTCAACAACAACGCACGTGACGCAATGGAAAACGCGGGTTGGGTGGCACCGACCGCGAATGTGTTAAAAGTGAATGATGACGGTGAATTCAACCTTTATATTCCACTGAAAATGCTAATGGGATTCGCAGAAGACTATACACGCATCGTGCTGAACGTGAAACAAGAACTTATACTCCTACGCACATCTACTGACATAAACGCTATGGTTTTAGCAAGCGAACGAACGGCTGCTAATTGTGTTCTTCAACTAGATAAAGTTTAATGGAAAATGCCTTATGTACATGTAGCAAATGCGTACAGATTACCACTGTTACGACTCATAGAGAAAGACTACCCGATAACTATGCCTTTTAGGCCCTGGGAGTTGCACGAGTATCCTGCCTTACCACAGACTAAAAGGCAGAATTGGATTGTCAAGACCTCGAGTCAGCTAGAAAAACCACGCTTTGTTGTGTTAGCGTTTCAGACAGCAAGAAAGAATGTACTGACAGCACACGCCGATGAATTCGATCACTGTAACGTGACCAATGCGAGACTCTTTCTAAACGACAAGTATTATCCTTACGATAATTTAAACTTGGATATTGGAAAAGACCGTTTTGCATTATTGTACAATATGTACGCCAGTTTTCAAAGTTCGTATTACCACCGTCTAGACGCCAGCCCACTACTGACACCAGAATTATTCAAATCAAAAGCCCCGCTATTTGTATTCGATTGTAGCAAACAAGACGATACGCTTAAGCCTTCAGCGGTTGATGTACGTTTAGAATTTGAATCGTCAATGAATTTTCCTGCGCAGACTACTGCCTACTGTATGATACTACATGATTCGCTTGTAGAATATACGCCATTGTCCAACACAGTACATAGACGTGTTTAAGTCTTATTTTATACATATTTTGTAAATACTAGTTTTAAATATATATATATTTTTTATATTTGTAACAATATAATATTGGAGCTGTGTATGTATTTTAATTGTAAAATTAGTTTAGATATATTTTCATACTTGTAACAATATAATCTTGGAGCTGTGTATGTATTTTAATTGTAAAAAAACTAGTTTAATATAATCTTGGAGCTGTGTATGTATTTTAATAAATGTATATAGTACACACTTTATTATTATTTGTATAACCCACTCCCATAATATACATAGATTTTTTTTTACTTACTTGCAACAAACTAGTGAGTGTTGTCCACACACACACACGTACCCTTAAATGACAGACGTTGTATGCACACTGAAGGATCGCACGCTTAAAATTCAGCTATACCTAAAATATATCTTCAATTAGAAATGTAATATAAAAAGTACGGTAAGAATATATTTCAGAAATTGTAATTTGATCACACACACACATACTTATTTGAATGAGTCATGTATTAAATTCAATAAATAATGCACTTGATAATGTTTTAATGTGAATAATTTTTACGTTTAAATAAAGTCTGTACATACAATAAAATTATGTAGTGTAATATAAATTACGTTTAAATAAAATCTTTACATACAATAAAATTATGTAGTGTAATATAAAAAGCAGGACAAGAATAAATTTCAGAATTTGTAACAGACATAGTAATTTGATCACACACACATACATACTTATTTGAACGAGTCATGTATTAAATTCAATAAATAATGCACTTGATAATGTTTTAATGCGAATAATTTTTACGTTTAAATAAAATCTGTACATACAATAAAATTATTTTCACTTATTAACGTATTCAAAATGTTTCATGTACACTTACCAAACTAGCGTACGTTGTCTACACACCTATAAATGACGGACGTTGTGTATATTGAAGCTCACACGCTTAAATTCAGCTATACCTAAAGTATATATCTTCAATTAGAAGTGTAATATAAAAGTACGGTAAGAATATATTTCAGAAAATTGTAGCAGACATAGTAATTTGATCATACACACACACATACATACTTATTTGAACGAGTCATGTATTAAATTCAATAAATAATCCACTTGATAATGTTTTAATGTGAATAATTTTTACGTTTAAATAAAATCTGTACATACAATAAAATTATGTAGTGTAATATAGGAAGCACGACAAGAATAAATTTCAGAATTTGTAACAGACATAGTAATTTGATCACACACACACACACACACACACACACACACACACACACACACACACACACACACACACACACACACACACACACACATACTTATTTGAACGAGTCATGCATTAAATTCAATAAATAATGCGCTTGATAACGTTTTAATGCAAATAATTTTTATGTTTAAATAAAATCTGTACATACAATAAAATTATGTTCACTTATTAACGTATTCAAAATGTTTCATGTACACTTACCGAACTAGCGTGCGTTGTCTACACACCCTTAAATGATGAACTTTGTGTATACTGAAGGCTCGTAAGACGTACAATAATAATGCAAAACGGTCTTTCAGCTATTAAAAAAATGCTGTTGTACGCAGTGATAGATTTCACGATGTATCAAGCACACGCAGACAGTCGGATGAGAAATTGCAACTGATTTTCTTCGCGTATATATTGTACACTGGTAGTGGGGACAGCTTGTGTCCGTTTTGGGAGTAAATACTTTCTAATCCGTAAGTAACCCGACTTACTGTCACCGCTGCTAATGACTGTCATGTGTCAAATTAGAAAGTAGGACGCACCGATTTAGACGATGTAATCACGGTCAATGACCCTTGCCTTAAGTTAGTGAATAATAACTATATCTAATTCTGTATAGTTGTGTGTGTGTGTGTGTGTGCATACATAGTTAATCTTTCTCTATTAGATCTCGGTACAAAAATTGGTTGAATGACATTTAGTATCGCTAATTACAGCGCTGAATAAAACTTTCTAAAACCAGTTAAAGTGTACAGCGGTGTAAATATATATATTTCATCATTTAAACAAATTATGGTTTATTTTAATTTATTTTACTATAAACCTCTGAACATGTAAGCAATTATTTGTAAAGTACATTAAATTATGTGAAATGTTACACCGAAAGATTCAAATCATACCTTATTGGTGCTGTCAACTATTTGAATGTGGGAATTTCTACCGACGTTTGCAGCAGCAGCAGCAGCAATACACAATACGCATGACATTAAAACTAGCACAATTATATTATTCATTGATGTACAAACAATTTACATAGCACACACACAATAGGCTAACATTTATTGTGAAGTCGTTAACGTATGGATTTGTCATCTGTAACAGCACACGCACAGGTAATTACATTATAAACTAGGAATTTCTTCCGACATCTGCGGGCGAGAGAGCGAGAGATGTTGTACAACAGATTTTTTGAGGAATAATATTGTGATCGGTAACTGCGTCTAGAGATGTGAGACAGAGACGTTACATAAACACATAGAGACAGCAATACATTATTTCTGTTACATGTATACGACGCATAAACATATGTCATGTGTGTGTGTGTGTGTGTGTGTGTGTGTGTGTGTGTGTGTGTGTGTGTGTGTGTGTGTGTGTGTGTGTGTGTGATTTTATTTCTTGACACAACCCTTTATCTTGAAAATATGATTTTTAGTCTGACGTTGTAAATAATTTTTTAAAATATCACTTACCTGCAAAGGATATACCCCTTGCGTACGAGCAGATAACAATATGTAATTTCGTGTATAGTAATCAGAAATGTGTGAGAGAGAGAGCGAGAGAGAGAGACAATTTAATAATGCGTCTGCTCATATAGTTTGAATTTCCCACCACAGAAAAATGTTGACAGATATGTTCTATACACAATAATGCAAGATTGGTAACTCTGATCATATATTTTAATATACAATATAACACACATATCAACTTTGAACCCATACATAGGTTGGTAAACCTGATCATATAGATTTAATATACATTATAACACTCAACAAATTTGAACTCATGCAAAGGTTGGTAACCATGATCATATATTTTAATATACATTATATTGCATCAAGTTGAAACCCCTCACCCACAACCCACCAAGTTTAAACCCATGCATAGGTTGGTAAACCTGATCATATAGATTTAATATACATTACAACACGCAACAAATTTGAACTCATGCAAAGGTCGGTAACCCTGATCATATATTTTAATATACATTATATTGCATCAAGTTGGAACCCCCCACCAACCACCCACCCCTGATATGCAAATCAGCTTTATTCAAAAATAAAAAATTATATTCGCGGAAATTCGCGGATGCGGGTGGTCCATTGAACCCCACCCCACCCCCACTCGCCCTTGATATGCAAATCAATTTAATTAAAAAATCAAATTAAAAAAATACAAAAGTTTTATTCGCGGAAATTCGCGGATGCTGTGCTCCTTGGGATGCTGCGGGTCCATTGGTGGTGGGGGAGCGTGGGAAAAAATCTTGTACCATGGGAACGGCGGCATCTCTTTGATCTAGACCTTGGGAAAGGCGGCATTCCTTTGTGAGCCAGGACCCTTATTTTCCCCCTTAGGTAATTATGATTCCAATTTTAGTTACATAGTCTTATATCTAACACTTTTCCTTAATCTAAGGTACATTGTTTCATTCTTTAATAGTATTGTACTTTTTGTTATGTTATTTCTAACAAGGGTTTACTCTTATTTCTATATTATTTTGTTTATTTAAATATGTATTTCTTTATGTAATGGGAAGGAACGTCACGTTACAATATAGACGGACAATTCCCTCTTGTTCGACTAATGAGTGGAACTATTGCACAACAATATGTAACTAACTATGCAATAAAAAGTAACAGAGCCAATAAAAAAAACCTCGGCTCACGCTGGTCAGCAAGAGGAAAAATAACAAACGTATTACCAACCTCTTACAACTAAAAAGATGAAAAATACAAAAAAAGTAGTAAATAATGTTAGATATTATAAACGTAATAGGCCATATACAGAAATACAATGTTTAATCAATGTAAAAAGGTGGTAAGCCTTTAAAAAAGTATAATTAAGAAAATAATCGTAGATATTACAAAAATAACATACACAAAAATTAAAAAAAAAAAAAAAATGTAATGACGAAAAGTAAGTACAAAACATGACCGATATCACCTTAAACCAGGAACGCTGCAGTTAACTATCTAAAACAACACGAGGGGATGAATACAAAGACACGTGGCATCCAAGGAATCCAACAAAAAACGGTCCAGTATAAACAGAGTGGTGAACTTGTTGTTAATGTCATACTTGTTATGGATGTGAGGGGAGGCAAGTCTGTGTGTGTGTGTGTGTGTCTACAGTCACACAGCTGGCTTAAAAAAAGAATTATACGTTTATTGTTTCTGACGTAAAGTAAATAATAATAATATTGTAATTGTATTATTACACAAATCAAGCAAAAGACATGTACTGTTCACACCAGTCATTGTGTACTGCTGAGACGTAAAAAACTACAGCCTTTCTGCCCGTTCTTATCGCAATGGAATTTGCAAACTGTACACTTCCACTCCTTAATTACATTCTACACACCAAAAGTGGTTCTGTACTCGTGTACTCGTAATATTCGTAGTACTTGTGTACTTGTTAGTTGCCTCGGGGAGGGGTCCCGCGACTCGGAACACGATTAATCGGAACGGGTATTTCGACTTTTCAGTTATCGTTGAGTGGCTGCTACTTCATAGGTGTATGTAGATAACTGGTGATCCATTGCAATGTTGTAATCGTGTGCATGTAAATGCAAAAATGACCAACCACAACTTTTAAACGCGAAAGTCCGAATGATTTGTAACAAGATTTATCACATAAAGTCCCCATAGTTAAACGACAGATATCAACAGTATCGGTATGGCGGGTAATTCATGTGTAGACAGCAGTAATTTTTTATTTTATGCGGAAACGTGTACCATATTTTAAAAAAGCATTCCGAAATAATCATTTTTGATTTGTAAATAATTTGAAGAAATCCGTAATAGACACTACAATTAAAGTATGTTTCAAGTTGTAACTGATGTTTACGGATTACTGACACACATAGACTCGCTTGGTCAGACTTTTTATTAACAACGCTGTTTTCGGTTGACAACTAGAAATGGCATTTTAACAGAAGGCAACACCTTTACTACAGAGGATGTTACATCATAAAATAGACGACATTTTTATGTTCATATCACATCAATAACTTCCCTCATCACTTAACCAAATAGGTTTCTATTCACCAAAATTTCAAACAATATTTAAGAATTATGAAACAATTAACGCAAACAGAGAACGTATTTGTTTCATCCGGAACAGGCGACCTTCATTCGCTGTACGGAAGAGAATTCAAAGGTTGTGCATCAATTATATCACAACGTACTAACAGCTGCGCGCGCACGCAACATATAGGCCTACCTGTAGTATATAAATTGTTACAGGAAATAAATCGAAACTAAAAGTATTAACAAATTAGGGAATATGTTGACCAAAGCCAAACGTAGTGTTCAGTCTTGAAACATAACGAATACACATACATACATATTACCACATATACAAATCACTGAGGAGAAAAAACGGTCCATCAATTATTGAAGCTGATAAGTAGGAAAACAATACGACATTGCGGTAAAAAATAAAAAACAAACACGAGCGAGCGTGCGCCCTCAATGGCACGCGCCGTTGAAAGGAACAGATAACAGTACTCAACCCCTCAAAGTCTCCCCGCGGATACCGGTCGGTGAAGTGTGTGTGTGTGTGTGTGTGTGTGTGTGTGTGTGTGTGTGTGTGTGTGTGTGTGTGTGTGTGTGTGTGTGTGTGTGTGTGTGTGTGTGTGTGTGTGTGTGTGTGTAGACAACCCAACAATTAGTGCGGTGAACAAGTGATGTTACATTCCCTACCCCAGAGTCCATTACCATCCAAACACTAAACGTTTCCTAAGGATAAAATTTGCTCAATATTTGACAAGGTAATCATTAAACGTATTGAACGTCTAAAATTGAAAATTACATAAGAACTAGCTGAAAACAATCAAATATGTCAAAGTCGAATGCAACGGAGTAAGCGTCATTATGCAACTGACTCAAAAACTGCATGCGCTTCGCCTGCAAATACAGTTGCAAATTGTCAAATAAACCCTGTCAAAATTACAAATTATGCCTAAAGCCTCACATCTCAAAACTTAATAGACGTTCACCTTGTGAATGAGTTCTCTCAGTATAAATTACAAAACCGAACTAAAATGTCACCTGAAAGCGTCTTTATCCAATAAGGTATGAATT